>JAXGGS010333283.1:3834-86644 GCA_035585475.1 Armandia brevis
GAGAAACAACAAATTTTATATAGCCTAACCATTATGTATTTGTCCGAAGTATTAAAATCGGCAATGTAATTATACTTGTAACTGGCGATACTACTTAACGTTGCTTAACCTAATATTTGAACTTTTAAGCGTTTGTAGTACATAAGATGTAAAGTCATGTGTAGATTTAAAATCTAACGTTTGGTGGTTTTATTAAATGGTATTCACATCTCAACAGTTGACGGCAGTCAGAACAAAGTTGGGTAATAACCAGTGAACTAATCGAATCTCATCCGCGCTAGAATGACTGATAACTCAAATACGTGAGATTACAAAATATAAGCGCTATCTGATTAGACTTAATACCATAAATAACACCCAAAACCGCCCTACTCCTCCTAGATATGCAAATCAATTGGGAATTACGGGTGGGTGGGAGAAATTTTCTAAGTATCGGCTTTGCGGGAGCGGAGATCGGTACTGCCGGCTTGTGCGAGGGCTTAGCTGGAACTGATGAATACATTTAAAATATGTTATTTACCGGTTTTCATTGCTAAGCCAAGAGTGCGCTATCTGATTGTGTTGTTAACGTTGTCTGAGGCGCGTCTCCGTCAGAGGCGCAATTACGTAACTATGCCCGCGGCAGTCACACAATCTCCCTACCCACAATGCCCGGTCATTACCTTCGGCGAGGATCTAGCCGGTAATGACATTAGCAAGCGTCTATAACAAGCTACTAGTCTAAAAGAAATTATTTACATGCATAATTTTATACACAAACGAAAATTATCACTGCAAAGCTGCAATAATAGAAATAGTAGAAAAGGATTACTCGAAAAAAATTGCCATTATTGTATTAACTTGCAGTATCATATTTTCATGTTTTGTTCGGCAAGTTGATAAGATGCTACTTATTCGGAAGTTAGGGTAGAGATACCTGTGGGTAGTGCCTGCAACATAAATTAAGTAGCTGCAAGGAGAGCCAATCTCTTTTATCTGTGGCGCGCAAAGCGCAATATTGTGTTTATGCGCAAGGAGAATAGTTCGATGAAAGTCAGCCAATAGAAACTCGTTATTACATAGAGCCCGTGTTACGCGCCGATTTCGAATCTTGTGTTTGCAAACTTCGAAACGTATCGAAAATAGCTATGTGAGAAAAATTCATGACCAACAAAATGGATCGAGTTAGAACACTAAATAATGACTTGAGGATTGGCGTAAGCCTCAAAACTGTGCTTGAAATAGAGGTATAGTTATAATTTAATCATCGTTTCAACTGCTGTTTATGTGTGGAGACCATTTATAGCCTATGTATGCGCATAGGGTATTTTGGTACCATGTCAATAAATGTTTTAAACATGAATACGAGTCCCAAATGCATTCTGACAGAATCCTTAACTGACCAACAAGCAAGTAGATCAGCTCAATGTCTAAGCAAAACTTGGGAAGTAGGACCAGTCAATGGACTTTGCCAATGTGGTCTTTCTTCCCATATTTACAAGAAGACACGGGGTACCCATGCACATATTTGTGGACGAAGGGTGACAGCCTAACTTATTGAACTCGTGATGAGATTGTTAAGATTATTGCCAAAGATTATCGCAGTTACAGTCTTGTATAATAGTTGTCGCTAGAATATCACGGTTTAATATCAGTTGTAAAGAAAGATTTTTTTGATTTTTTTTCTTCCAGGAATACATCAACTCTGTGTCGTCTCTCTCGCTAGAGAGCGTGAAAAAAGAATGTGTTCTTGGTGCGTTTACCTTTATGAGAGCTGCGATATCTCACCTTGATAAATGTGCCATCAACGATGTCAATAGTTGTGTACGAATTATCAATTGTTGTTTGACGGCTGTGAGGTTCCTTGGCTCTGAAAAAGAAAAGTCGAGCTTGTTGAAAACGTATTACAGGCCACTACTGGAAAAATCATCAAAAAGAGTATGTTTGAATAGCGCTTGCACATTAGTCTTGGGTTCAATATTTAGTACTGATATCGTTTTACAAAATCTTTAAAACATATTGCAAATGTACCATATAAGGATTAATGTGTTAACTATTTCAAGATATTCAATATGTGTCATGTATAATTTTAATTTAGGAACTTTTCCAAGAAGTGCTCGAATTTAGTCTTTCATTTTATGAGGATTTGAAGCAAATTCACCAATCTAGCAATGAAGATAACTATCTTTCGGATGTTGGAAATTGTGCCTACGTTCTTCTCTGGAATCTGGCTATCGCTGTTGAACAGGGAAAGAAGTATAAAGGAGGCAGTGATAGATATTTGCCGACATTGATTCGAACATGGTCCATTAAGCTGCTGTCTTTGAGTCCGAAAGATCTACCAGCCGTTACCGCCAAGTTTCGGGTAAGCCTGGAGCATATACCAACACCCAGACCCACAGAAGAGCGAGGGAAACGAAATAATGATGAGGCGAAGTTTTCTGATGATTCAACTATGGTTCAAAATGTGAAAGAAATGTTTCAAGAGGTTCTCCACAATGTCAGAAACACGCATATGAAAGTTCAACAGGATTTGAAAACTGAGAGCTGCATTGATATCTTTGTGCATTATTTTAAATATTTATGGGTTTTTGGGCACGTAGAAGATTCACAGACAACTCTTGAGCAAGCTAGGAATTACCTTGGAAGCGAAACAGATCTTTACTCAGATTTGAACATTAATTCTATGCTTGAGGGATGCGCCTTACTTTTCGAACTGCACAATACAGTTATTCAGTTCAAAGTTGAATCGGCGGCAAGGATGAAAAACGTGCTTTATAAAAACAGCCTTTCTGTCAAAATAAAAGCCTGCAGAGAAAGTATAGACGCAATCGTTAATTTCAGCCACTCCGAGAAAGCCTCAAAACTTTTGAGTGGAGTAGCTACTACATGCTCTCTGTGTGTAGATTGCTTGTCAAGAACTGCTAGTCCATGCAAACCGGAGATGAAAGCATTGATACACTCAGATTTGATGGATATTTTTGAATTACAAAGCAAAGTCTCCGATCTAGAAAAGCACACTTGGATTCAGAAGGGACATCAACACTTGGAAAATCTTGAAAAACGGAGACTTGAAGCAGTATCACTAGATGCCATCACGAGTAAATGCAATAGGATTGACTTACTCGTCAAGAAAGTTTCTCTAGCTGAAGGTAAAGAAAGTGCATTGCACATACGTATTTCACTCATATGAATACCCTGACTTGTTTGTTATATACATGTACTCGTAGCACTTTATGGGAGGTTTGACGGGTCATACTATTGGTACTAATCTACTGCATGTATGTGAGTCAAATACATGCGGTACAGTAGATATAGCGCACTGCAGGATTAAGTCGTACCCCTCTATAATCGCGCTATACAGATCATCTATTGTACCAAAATCCATTATATTTTTGGGTTATCATATCATATTTTTGGGATATTTTGTTGTTGGATGGATTCATCGCATTCTATTGCTCACATACTTACCCCAATGTAGAAGACACGTAAATGTGCTCTTTAATGCCGGTATCATCTCTTTAGATAGTATAAATCAAAATCTAGGTTTTCCATTTCCATCAACTAGTGAATTTGCACTTTAACAGCTTTCATTATTGATTACGGTACTTAAACGTGTTGAAGTTATTCTGTGCGCTCTGAAAACTGTTTTTACCCCATCACTAGGTGTGAAGAAACAACTTATGGCGTCGACTGTGCGCCAATGTTTAGAAGAAATGGATCATACCAAAAAGCGAATACTCTCAGAAATACGTGATCCGGTGATACGTTTGCCCAAACGGATGTGTCTTGAACTAGGTATGCCAAAGTTTATATTAAAACTAACCTGTTGTATTCCCGGGCTTAAACATCGAGGACATAATGCTACTTAACGTACTTTTCTCTTGGGTATTACCGAATGCATTCACATCATAGTTTCGCTAATTTTGGACACAGCATCTGGGAATGAGGCTGATATGTGTACCGGTATACGGACTCTTAATCGCAGAAAGTCTGTAGAATTTGAGATTACCCGCGGTACTCAGCGGTAGATGGAAAGTTTAACAACACCCAGAAAATAACAGAAACTAGTTTATTCATTGATGATCGTGAATGTGCCATACCTAAAGCTAAAGTTTTCGCCTTTTCGGACATGCCTTATACCCTGTTCTGATTACAGTTTTTCTTTCCTTCCATAAGGTAACCTGTCTTACCAAGCCGGCAAGGCTTGCTATAATCAAGCATGGCACGCGGAGTCTGCAGATTTTCTGAAAAATTGCAATGACCTATACGTAACTTGGTTCAAAGTGTCATCGAAAGAGGAAAGACAATCGCATTTGTCGTCTGCCAAGGTTTTTAAACTCTTATGTAACTTTTTCAAATACCCGATATAGTTCAATTAAAAGCAACAGTACATGTAACGGTAATTGCATTTTGTTGTAAATTGTAATATTTGATTGTATCAGCGTTCAATCTATTCCATAGATATACAATTCATAAAAATCATTGTAGTGATTTTATATTTAATTTATAGTTGTGGCAAAAGGGTTTCGAATTGCTGTTTGAATCTCAAAGAAGATCAGGTCAAGTTAAAGAGTCGATGGAAACATTAATCCGAGGGATACAAACAGACGAAAATAATCTGAGCTCGGTTGCAAAGTGCTGGGCAAAATTGAAATATGATGTATTCGTCAAAACTGACAGCTCACCTTTGATAAACAGGTATTGAAATACGACTTTGTGTATTAACAGATAATGAATATACTTCGGCCTTTCAAATAATATTTCAAATAAGAATGCCGGTTATGCAAAATTTAACATGTTCTTTGCAGGACAATATATGAAGAAGTACAGGATATGAATATTGTTTTCCATGACCTCACGTCCGTACAAATATTAGAAGCTGAACTAAAAGCTTACAAAGAATACAGGTATGCATTTTATTATTATCGATACAATTCGTCACAGCTTCCGTGAAAATTCAACTACCAGTACACGTATGAAACAGCTATGGCCAAGTATTGTATATATTGATTCCCAATGGTGTAATCTCTCGAAGAAGTCAAGTACTACAACAATATCACCATGTAAGGCAACGTTTTGGTAAAATCTTAGCAATCGAGTACTACTTCAAAAAGAACATGTATTAGGGTTGATAAGAATATCTAACTTATTTGTGTTTTGCTCACTGGTAAACATGTACCTTAATGTACATGACTATATATTCAAAGCACTAATTTGTTTTCACGTTAGTGGGCTAAGTCAGACGTTGATTTTGTGATAAACAAATGCATCTTATTCTGCAAGAATGAATATCGATGAGTGTGCGACATTTACATAATTTACGTGATGACGGTATATGTGAACAATTAAGGCGATATAATCACGTTGACGCTATTTAAATGAGGCCTGTGGTAATTATAATTAATCGGTCGTTCCTCCTAACAATCAGATTGCTCTGATGGATACTTGGTGGTGACTTTGGGAACGATCTCTAGGATATCGTTGAGAGGAGCTTCATACCAGCCTGCACTATCATATAGTTGATAAGATTTCAGAAGCTGCTGTAAATCTGCTAGAGCTCGCTTTCTTTGGCTAACAGGACTGGCGGAGACCAGCTTAATCATTAAATTGAAAGATTTGGCTTGTTCAAGCCTCTTGTTAGGGAATCGTGATGCGCCCACTTTGACTCTATATACGTCATCATTAGATCCATCGCTAAATATGTAGATATATCCATCTCCATCCACATTTTGCTCCTTCAAAGCCGCCAGCCCTTTGCGGAGTTCGCCTAATTCTTCCCCGCTTTCGTCGTTTTCATCATCGAGATCGCTATCATAGTTCTCGTCGATAGCAGGGCCCTCGCCCACGCTTGATGAGTCTGTGGAGGCTTCAGATTCTTCTCGGTGGTCCATTCCATCAGGTTTATCGGTTTTAATTTCTTCCTGATCCTCGGAGGAGTCTTCCTCGTCCTCATCGCTCGTGTCACTCTTTTGGTTTTCTTCCTTTCTATTCATTTGGAAGTCCTCTTCTTCCTCGCTCTCAGATTCTTGTGTCTGCCTTTTTTCAGATTTATCATTGATTTTCATGGGTTCTTCCAAAGTTTCATCTTCCGATCTGCTGTCAGTCGTGTCGTCTAAGGCTGGATCAGGTTTATCAAACGTTGCTCTTTCCTCGTCTTGTGGAACTCCAGACGACCCATTTAATTCCGGTGTGGCCGGTGGGCTGTCCCGAGTAATTCCCCCGGAAAGTGTTTTGCTCTCACGCTCCCGGGCTTTCTGGAGTTTTTCTCGGAATGAGAGCGTTCTCTCAAAATTCCCCTCCTTCTCCCGCAGGACAACTTTGGGTTCTTCTGTCTTCTTCTCTACTCTACGCAGTCTTACTGTCTCCAGTGTAAATTTCTCTTCCTTCGCCTCTTGTTTCTGCAACGGTTCTTTTTTGGTGATAGTTTCCTCCTTGAAGCTGTTGCGATCGTTGTCGGATTCCACCTCATACTGCTCAGTTGGACTTTCGCTTCTAATGACGCTTGTTTTCTGGTCTACTGTTTTCATCCAAGAGCTGGTTATTTCTCCCTGCTTTTCCTTCTGTGCCGTCCTGTCTTGGTGCAGTGGCAGCCGTTCCTCGACACGTGGTCGGACTACCGTGTCCCCATTCGCCTGAGATTTGTCAACCACGTTTTGCAGGCGTGTCTTTGTCGCAGGATTGGTACTGCCATTCATTCCTTCATCGTCGGAATCTTCAGAATCGGACAAAAGAATTTGCTGAAACGGCTTATTGATAAGCTCGATCACTCGATTGCCTATTCCCGCTCGTCCGAGACCTTTTCTCCATGCACTAAAGTTGTGCTCAAATTCGCCAATTTCTTCGCATATGTTGTCATATTGTATTCCTTTGATGTGCAGGGCTTTGATGAAAGCTCTGGCGTCTTTTTGCGATGTGACCGGGAAAAAGAATTGTTCTTCGTGTTCCTCAAAAACCTTTATAATTGAGTTTTCCATATTTTGTTGATTTACCATTGTATTCTGAAATTGAACAAAATGCCACGTTAAAATTTGAACAATATTAACATTAGCCCTACAACTAAGTTGTCAACGTGCAATTGAAAAACATGTCATTATGTGGATTATAGTACGAATTACTCGTACATGTACATGTACATTGTACATGCATGTGTTCTTTAAGCGTCACTCTAATCCTAGTATATGTGTTAACATGAGTGCTTGTATAATGACGGTCAATGTTTATGGCATGATTCGTATCAGCTGAATATGATGATTGATCTGGAGTATAATAATGTATGTCGTCGTGGCACAATTTTGTATGTCAAACATCATTTGCAATAATTGCAAGTACATCTACCGCCTGGTAATAATCGTGCTAGTTTAGGTCATCGTTAAGTGCCCATCAGTTTATACAATGTTTAGAGATATGATTATTGCATAATCCGGTTTATTACGTATCATGTTCACGCATAAAGTCCACATGTGTTATAGTATGATCGAGTGGCGACTGAAAAACTGCCAAGGCTTTGTAGGCGCTCATTAAGGTTTTTGATGTTCATTTATATATATATTCAATAAAGCACAATGCACAGGCATATCGTGGCGTTCACATCAAGACACGCATACTGGTATCGCATGTTTAAATACAGAGTGTTCATCCCAGTACATGTACCATTTAATGTGGTGAAGTTGTCATTCTTGATTTTTGATTTGAATCGTATAGTACGAATGTCAATGTCTTTGCTCTTCATTGATTTTTAACTCGGACGACGCGGTAGGTGTTTTGATCAATTCAAAGGTCTAGGCGCTGACAAGACATGGCGTAGAACAGCACCAAAGTAGTCACGATCAAAGTTTGCCTCACATAAACAACTGGGTTATCGATCCTATTTGTGACTCACCCATTGGTTTACGTGTGAATACAAGATGCATGACCTGTCTCATTGAGTAGACGTTCGATGCTTGATACATTTATTATTTATGAAATAGGTTTTATTGATCAGAATCACCTTTCAAAGTCCAAATATCAAATACCAGGTAGTGCTGTCGGGACATTGGAAAGCCAGCAAATACATGTGCTCACTTGATAATCATCTACGATATTATCACGGATAAGGCCGTAATGTTTTTACGGATACACATCGCACGCATATATCTTCAGCGCTTAATTAGCGGTTACAAAATGTTAGGTCATATATGTGCACCTGCGTCACAGCACAAATGTTTCATTACCGGTATGACTTGCTTGGTCATCGATTATTTGTGCAAACTCATTGTACAGCTCTAGAATTGCGTGTTGTGTAAATAGCATCAGATGAGGTTGATATCTGCCAGGTTTCACCTGTTTCCCTACACGTAATTGCGTACACATCGTCATATCAACACCTACACATGTAGCCACGCCTATCAGATGATCGTCTACAGCTGTAAAAGGCAATAATGTCGTGTTGCTATGATTTTAGAAATTTAGTCACCGTATTATCTCGACGTATATGGCATATTACGATGTCATAGAGATATAGTAACGCGTCCGTCGCTCGACCGATCCACCAGTTATCACTATCTAAATTTATGGGTTGTCAATATTCCCGAGCGCCTCTGCCAGACGTATTTAAAATGTCAGGTGCTTCACGATATTGTGAGGCGTGGCACGCAGGATTAGCACCAAGTGCATTGAATATGAGTGTGTACGTCTACGTGTTGAAGTAGCCCATATTAATAATACATGGGTTACATGCAGTTCATTGAACACACACTTTTATACCAATTCTGTTTTAGGGTGGTTCGTTTCGTGTGAGTCAAAATAACATGTAACCCGACCCAAACTAATTCTGAAGGACCATCGCACCGCCGTGCTGATAACTTCAGCTCTCGTATCAACGTGTCAAATACAACTTCTCAACAATTGGATATGTAACAGACTCCATGGTTGTTCGAATCGACAATTTGAAATGAAAATTATGTCGGGTGCTGGATTGTTGTGGTTATCCAGTCCACTGTTTTACAAAATTTGAACTATTCCCTCAGCTTATAAGGTATTTTGCCGTATTTAGTGTTGAGTGAGTCATGGTTTTAAGTGGGTAAACACCTGTACTACCGAGCCATACCCAGCTGCCAATAATGTGCCACGTGTGACGCACAAAAAAATGTAAATAGTGTAAAACAGTGTCATTAACACGGAATACAAACCTACCTGTTAAACAGCTGCTTTTTTAAACGGCACCTTATGTGTAACTCCGTCACTTTCCACTGCAAACTCCGTGTAAAATGTTCGCCCCGACGTGTGTGTGTAACCGGTGAAATATAAAGAGCACAAAGTGCAGTTCAACCCGCTAGACTGGCAACGATAAGAACAGACAAGTCGCCAAGCTGTTCGATCAAGCTTGCACTGCCGATCGTCACACTGCGGCACAGGTATTTCACTGCTGTATTTGAACTATGCGCACGAGATTGTGTGTGTTCACCGCCTGTGACCCGCGCTATCAATGAGACTGAGCGGCTTTCCGCGGGACACTGAACTCGTCAGTCTGCCTGGGCCAGTAAACAATGCCGGTGTAGTTAAGACTGCAGGTGTGCAGATAATTGATCAATACCCCGAGAGACGGTTGTGTTAATCACCGGAGATGTAGTACCTGTGGCTTATGCCCTCCCGCGTAGCCCCGGGTTCTCTAAAAGCAATCATTTAACATCCATTTATACACTTCTTGGCGATTTCCTACAGGCGCATACTGCCACTTGACAGTGATAAGTGATGCTAATCGTCTTACACTGTTGAATAAAATTGCGTCAAGCAATGCTGTCATTTTCATTATATAGTGTGTGTACCGTAATTCACCGCGTATAAGCCGCTCTTTTATTTCGTCATTTTCGAGCTAAATTTGGGGGGTGCGGCTTATAGCGGGACCAGAAATTAAGGCTTAGTGTTATCTTAATCATCGATTTTGAAGGCAAAGTTTGGGGGTGCGGCTTATATGCGGTGAATTACGGTACTTTTTGCGCACTATATGACGCTTAAAAGCCCAGTAAGCGGGTGGATGGTATCCTAGTATTGATCAACATCATCACTGTCTATGGTTATGATATATGAAGCCTGTTTGATCAAATTACCAACCCTGCTTATAATTGGTGCTTATCTCAATCGATGTTTATCCCATTTACATGCATTCTGGTAATCTGATTCCAATGCCGTACGGTGGTAAATGTGATTATAACCCAAGGCTTCCTAGTTAAAAACATGGGCAAAGATATTAATGTGTGGCTTGATTTTTTATATGATTATCGCTAAAATCACGCACAATCTAAATGATGATAGCACACTTACGTCTGCCTAAGTATTTGTATTTGGGTATAAATATATGTAAGTACGTACATGAATTTACGATAGAACGCCTCCCTTATATGAATAGATCGTTCGCGTTTATCATAAAAATAACGGCTAACCAATAGTAGTATTATCTCGATCCCTCGTATTCGATATAGTTTGCTCGTTTTTGTTGTTACATCAATTTAAGCTTATATAAAGTTGGGAATAAAATACATTCCAGATAACGGGCTGATTACAAGTGGGTCCTTTAAGTAATCGTCTGGGCCAATAATTGGCCTTACATCTATTGCAATAGCAATACACTGGTTTAACATTTTGGAAACAATAATGTTTATTATTTAAGCTAAATGTAGAGATCCATCTGTTTCCATGGCAAAAACTTGTCTAAATCTATAACACCTTAATTAGGAATTTTTATCTCTTAAAATATGCACCATTTGTACACCATTTTCATTTATTTAATGCTTTGAATACTATAGATCCCCATTTTTCTAAACACCCCCTTTTTACCAAAAGTGATCTGTGCCCCACCATAAACAAGATGTTTTATTGTTATTAATTATTATTCATTTGATGTCCATTTATTTTAATTAGGGGTCAAGTACCAAAAGCACAGGTTGCTGTCGTGGATTTACTGTTAAGAGAAAGTACAGATGACTTCGATAGAGCAGTTGCTTTACTAGAAAAAGCTCGTCTTGTTTGGACCACAAGAAGTGATGGAGTGTCCAGGTAAACGTATTATTATTGTGATACCATAAAAGCGTATATATGTGCATGTATGATATTTACTTATTACAGTGATATATATATATTCATACCAATGCATATAATTTATTTCAGCAAAACGGCTGTGTCCTTCTGTGTAGACGCCTTGAAATTACTGACAGCTGAGGAGAAAAACACTTCCCGTATACTGGACCTGCAAGCTTACGCGCATACGTTGATGTATGTGATTCACAGCGTCGACCCTCTGACAGTAAGTAACGTCGTATAGTAGTGGATCACGCACAGATTGCTACTCGTGTATATCTAAAATATATAATTTACTCTTTTCCCCTTAGTTCCAAGATTTGTCAATCGCCCGTACCAAACGCCGTGAACAGATCATGAAAAAGAAGGGTATTCTTACTAATGTTGATACAGTGGAAGATTCCGAAACTTTTGAGGACTGCTGCACTATCGGAGTTGAGAAAGAGTCACTAGCTAACGTCAAGAAGGCGCTCAGCCTCTGGAAAATGATACCAGTAGAAGATGTTTGGACACTGAGGGATCCGTGTCTCACAATCGACATGCTATCTGTAGTTGCCAGTGTATGTCAACTTGCAAAACTTGTAAGTAAAGTTCATGCATGTTTTTTAAATATTTGATTGTCTTGAGATTTTGTAAAGCATATGTATTCATTAAATCTCTTCTATTTAGGCGACTTCACAAATCAGGTCCCTGTTCATTGTTAGCGAGTTTGCATTGAAATTAAAAGAAAACACCAAATATCTAACTGCCCAGACGACACTGATAGAGGCGTTTACAGGGTTAAAACAACCTCACCACGCTAATCAGTTAATTCGTACCACTGACGCATGGATCAAGACTGGCAAATTAGAAAGTTTGAAACAAACACTGCATTATATATTTTATCTCGCCGCGAAAAGTGGTGCTCTCTTCATAACTGGCAAAGTAAGTAGAATAAACTTGACCAATAAGTTGCGTATTAGGTATACATGTAATTAATCTGAATCAAATAATAAGTGTGAGCATGAAGATGATTAAGTGTATTAATCGTTTTGAATCTATTTAGCTTACAGAAAGCCACAAGATGCTGATAGAAGCAATAGCACTAAAAAAGAAAATATGTGGATCTAATAAAACAAAAGAGAATCTGATGATCGAGAGTGTACTATGTCTGTTAGAGTACAGATTCTTAGACCTACCGCCCACTGTTTGGACGCAACCAAAGACTGAAATTAAGGATCCATTTAGCACTATTGAAACTGCCTTTGAAAATATACTACGAGGTATTTCATTTTAAGCCCGACCCATCTTCAATCACTTTATTTATTATATAAATGACATGATATTAATCAATAACCCTTTCAATAGTGTAATTTGATTACCAATTTAGGTTCGAGGGCCATAAGCAGTGTCATATCGTTTTCTTTGGGATCATGGGTCATCAGCGAATACAAACCAGAAAGGGAATGCCGAGGTTTGCTACTATTTTTATCCTGATCACATGTATTTTAGAGTACCGGTAATAGGAGTAACAAAGGATGCAAATACTCATGTTAGAAACAAGCTAATGAAGAAACAGTGGAATTAACATACACCAACAGACTGATTATTCAAATCCAATTTTCCTTCAAAATGCTCCATTTCTCTGATATTTACTCTGTACACGGCTGGGGGCCTAGTATGGACTTTTCCTTTCCCCAGACCGATATTATCAATTACTTTGTCAGAGATGTATAATCATAGCTCAAAATGATAATACAGCTATAACAAACAAACAAATACTCATGTTTTATAATTGTTTCTTATGCATTTTATGTATTTCATCTTCAGCACCAGATAATGCGTTGCAGAAATGGCACTTACTTAATAGATTATTGCCTGCATTGCTAGCTGCCGGTGAATATTGCGCTCAAATAGGGGAGCCACGCGAAGCTAAATGCTATCTTGGCCAGGGGTTATTCATAGCGCAGGGATTTAACCTGCCTCGATGGTATGTAGATTGAAATGTTTTCATTGCAGATTTAATACACATTTATGTCTAATTTGATTTATATTGTCCGGTTCATGCACATTGTGTATTTATCTCACAGGTTTGCCGCATTCCATCTTTCTAAAGCAACACTGGAAAACAAAAGAGGCAGCTTTAATGACGTCCAAGCTCATTTGCACCGAGTAAAATTCGTCCTCTCATCGGACTCAGTCCTACAGACTCAACACTTAAGCTCAGAAACAAGCGATGATGGCCTGAACGAATCAGACGATTTCATCCGGTCGAAAGCCATAGATTTAGAAGAAACTGTGAACCACAGTGATGATATGTTTGAAAGTCCATCGTCACCCGTATGTAAGAAGGAGCCGACCTTCAGTGTGCCTGAATACTGGAATCACCACCCTGATTGCACCTGTCCCTGCTGCACGGATGCAATTCTTACGCGAAACAACATCATGAGTTTGATAGTCGCCGCAGAGCTGTTCATTCAACAAGGTTCTATGGCAAAAGCAGAATCTGTTCTAACCGCGGTGCTAGAAAAATTTGACATATTGACCAATAAAACGTTGGTTCACATTGGAAGCAGCTCTTCACTAATTGCGCCGTGTGATAAAATGGTTCCTTCCGTATTTCAAGATCTTCTGCTCCAAGTGTGCCTGCAACTGATTTCAATCGCGGTTCACGATAATAATAGAGCGTTGTTCAACGAATGGTATCAAAAGACGAAGGATTTGATCAACACTAAGACGTATCCTTGGATGTATAATCACCAGGCTGCCTTGGCCACCTTACTTTATTTAGAAGCTTCATTCGACCGCGATACAGACTGCGAAGACGAGGATCTGAATATGGAAAGTGACATATCGAAACTTTGCGTCGACATTTCTCAGATTAAGCTTACGGGAATGAATACCAACAATTTCAAGACTCCATATATTGGAAGGGGCAATATCAAAAAGGCTCAGTCTGAATCCGACTTGACATCAGAGGAGAAGTCGACGAAGTGCAAGGTGGATATGAAGAAAGCAGGGTCGGTATATGGGATAAACCATAGTCCTATGGATGTGGAACAAAACAAAACTACATTCAAAATAATGTCCAAGCAGGATCAGATAGATACGCCTGACACGTCTCATGAAGTTCCGAAAGCTCCAACCAAACAGCGGAAAATTACCTCCAGTAGGAGTAGTACTAGATCAAGACACACACCGACTGACACCGATGATAGTTCAACCAAGAAGGAAATCCAACCTAAGACACAGAGTAGAACGAAGAGAGGCACCAAAGCAGCCGTCAAAAGTCCAAGCGAATCGCTCACTTTACACATAGAGTGTGACGCCACGCCAAGGAGAACTTCAGCTAGAAATGTTCTAAAGACGCCTATGAGCGTTTGCAGCAACAGAAGAGCCGTTTTGGATATGTTAATAGACAGCGAAGATGAGTCTACCGACGCAAAGAAGCGGACGGGAAGAAAAACAAGTGCCAAACCAACCGTCGCAAAAAGCGCAAGGGCGACTGCAACGCGAGGAAGAGGGCGCGCTAAGAAGAAAGTAGCCGAGGACATACCCGAGACGGAACATTTAGTTACACCAGGAAGAAAATCTAAGCTTCCTATACCCGCGCTAAACATTTTAGATGTCAATGACGTCTTATCTCCTAATACTAGGACGCCTGTCTTTTCTGAATTTTCGAAGAAGCCATTACAGAATAAAAGTACGGATATATACGATTTTGATACTGACAAGGAAGGTAACACCCCGAAAACGCGGAACACTGTCACAAAATCACGACGTGGTCGAGGGAAGAAAGTGGATGCTCTGGAGACCTCACGTCCTGAGCAATCGGTAGATACACCTGGCATTGACATTTATGATTTTCCCAATGAATGCACTACGGACTCACAAGGTACGGCAAACACTAAGCCAAAGCGAGGTGGTAAAGGAAGGAAAAAGGCCACTAAAAACGAGGCCATTGAAATCAGACGTTATAACCCCAAGTCGGCCGCTGAAACTCAAAGTTTATTAGAAATTGAAGAAGTCGAAGAGGAAGACCTAGAGGAAGAGGACGCACCCTTGCTTGGCAACGTTTCTGAGGAAAATAAAAATGAAAGCAAAGCTAGGAAGTCTGACTCTGAGCCTGTCGAATTAGCTAGATATGATACGGACTCGGAGGAAGAAGCTCCGTGTTCTGCCTTACAGAGGCAAATTATAATGAAGCGTAGGCGAAGGTCTGGTGGTAGAGGAATGATTGACTTGCCTGTTTTTGAAAATAAAGAAAATTTCGAACCTGTCACAGACGCCACAGTCATTAAACCAACAGTGACTGTGAATGTTTGGAGGGAAGACAATGCAGTTAATGATCGTTAGTAAAAATATATTATTTTCATATCATATTTCCATTAACCACAAATTTACTGAGTAATCATTCCAATTCTAAATGTACCATACATAATGTATGATCACACATCCTTTACAATATATCACATTTCATTTGCAGTAACCAAATCTGATGAAAGATCGTTTGAAGCTTTGAAGGTAGCGTACAACACACTGAGTCACAACCCTCCAACTCCCATCTACAGACAAACGTGCCAGGCATTAGCCAAAATTCTACTGTCGAAAGCAGCTTACAAAGAGGCAGCTTTTTATTTTTCGGAAGCTCAAAACTCTACTTTTCGGCATATAGCTCTGATGAATCTCGGCAGAAAACTGAGGTGAGTAAAACATTGTTACTTTGTTAAATATCCCTCTAATATATCAGGCACATCCATAAAGCTGCTCAATTCCACATATACGGTACTTGTATGTTTAATTGCACTTTTTCTACAGAAAAATGGATGAAAGTCCGTCCAACGGCTCAGACAGTCAATTGCGTAAAAAATTATTGTCTGCCAGAGAAAGTTTGCAATTCGGAAAATCATTAAATGATTTCCAGAAAATATTGGATTCTTTACACAAAGGTAAATGAATATACATGTAAATGATTATATTTACACTTGGGATATACATTTTATGCTTTGCTGTGATATTACGATCCATTCAAAGTATTATTTGTATTAATTCTAAATAGACTGGACTGTGTGCCACGCTTCTGTCGTCCAAGCCCACGATAAGTCAGCCCCCACACTCTATATGACAAGATATAGACGCGGACAAGAAGCTCTTACGTGTAAACTCAGGGGATTTTCCACGGAACGGGTAAGATAAGATGATTTAAAAACAAAGTGACTTGCAGATCTGTTCGTTTTGATAAACGAGGGACACAGAGTTATTCACTTAGTAAACGTACAATGATATCTAATAGGGCCAAAAGATGCTGAAGGAATTTTCAACGATTATGAAAGTGAATACAGATACGATGTCTTTATCCGATAAATCTGATTGGTGGAGCGAGAGAACGCTATTAGACGCAAAATTGAAGGTAATTGTGAAATATGCTTTAATTTAATAACGTCAGAATATATCATGAATACGGTAGAATACATTTTTATGTAAGAAGATTTATTTTCAAAATTCGTCTTCTTTATTTGAATGTTCATTTTTCTTTGAGGCCCTCCTTTTGGACATTGAAAATCAGTGGCTTGGATGTTGGAGAGGAACACTTATGGGATCGTTGAGTAATTCTACAGATGCGGAAAATCTCGATAAATCTGTGACTGAGTTATCTACCAGTATGTCTTTAAAAAAAGACACCGAGAGGAATATCTTGCGGGTAAATTTGTCCATTCAGAAAAACGAATTGCTAGGCTGGTATTCACTTGGTGGATTAGTAAATGCTGAAATTTTCATCGTAAAGTTTGTTAAGACATTTTTATTTATTGTATTTATCTATCAACCATGTAGGTTTTGATCCAATCATGTCATTTGCTAACGGAAAGGGAATTGTTCGATGGATCCAGAACCTTATTCAACACAACGAAAATAGCCGAACTACAAGATAAAGTTTTTCAGATACGAAGAGTTTCAAAATCACTAAACATCGACAATAGTGATCGATACCCTGTTGTCCTCATCCTCGACAAAGTAATTATGATAAAAAAAAATCACCATTCTATAAGTTCGCACTCTCTATCTTATAATACAGATTTTTGCAAACTTTTCAATTGATGACGAAAAACATGTTATGCCTTTTTCAGACAATACAGCATTTACCATTCGAAAGCTTGCCTGTTTTAATAAATCACCAAGTAACAAGGGCACCATCGCTGCCGTACTTACACACTCATGCCACTATGGCTTCTTCGGATCCAAACTCTTTATTGAATACGGGGGTTGATCTCAGGAAAGTGTACTATGTGTTAAACCCAGGACAAGATTTACCTTCTACTGAGAAACAGTTTCGGGAATGGTTCGAAAGGTAGAATGGATTCTGTCCTGTCTGTATTTACATGTCTGTATGTTAAATATGCCTTGATTTTATTATTGACATTTAAACAATCTCAACTTTGTGAACTGTAGGGAAAGGGGATGGTCTGGAATTACAGGTGTCGCTCCTGCAAATTCCCACATGTCTCAAGCTTTGACAGAAAATGATCTTTATGTGTAAGTTAAGGGTAAACTACAGCAACTTGCTGTATAGTTGAAATCAAATACGTTTTGTGTTCCCTGTGGCTGACTTGCTTCTGATTTATGCATTGAATCGCTTATGATGCGTTTTTGATCAGAAATTACATCAAGTGAACTTTTTTTTATAGATATTGTGGTCATGGTAGCGGCAGCAAATTTTTATCATCAAATCACTTACAAGGCATGCATTGTCGAGCAGCTGCTCTTATAATGGGCTGTAGTAGCGGCAAGCTCGTAGCTAGCGGTCAACTTGAAGCTTGTGGAACAATGTTATCATACTTCCTCGCTGGATGGTCAGTACAGAATCTATCCATAGAGAATTTATATTTCATATTTTTGGAAAACTTTAACATATTATATACATGTACATACAATTATTTTATTTATTTTTAGTCCATGTGTTGTCGCAAATCTATGGGATGTGACCGACAGAGATATTGACCGATTTGCTACCCATCTGCTAGAATCCTGGATTGCAGAAAAGAAAAGCGTATCGATCCTTACTCATATGAGTCCTAGCAGGAGAGTCTGCAGGCTTCCATACCTCGTGGGAGCTGCTCCAGTTGTGTATGGTTTACCAATTGCCATCAAACCTCAATCAACTAATTGATCAGCAAAATAAAAACATTCTACTCGCAAATAATTATTTCGGTTTTAGGCAATGCTTTTCTGGCTTTATGTATACATGATTATCTGCAGCCAACTAGTTTGTATAAAAATGTACAGAGTATATGCTATTTACCTGTAATATTCAACTAATGCCACATAGGTTAATGTTAATTAAAACGACGATGCTACCTGAGTCGTGTGTACCAAGTGTATTAGATATGATATGACAAGCTCTGTGAAGACATATCGAACTAAAGAGATTGGTGCGGCATGATAATTATAATAGATTTATTGAGTATTGGACAGACATGATGTTTGTTCCTCTTAGACAAGCAAGAGTGGACTCTACTCGCATACGTGTAACGTAAATTAATATATACATGTATATATAGTAGATATCTAAATTAGATAAAGATGCCTATGTAGGAATAAGAGTATTTACATTTTACTGATTTAACATGTATGCACCTTTTGAAATTCTATGGTTATGTGTGTATTATTTACATGATAATTCCTGTTAGTTGAACGATTCACAGATATGTATAAGCTAAGATATATAAATAACATAAAAAGGTTTACCCTTGTACACATAAAAACATATTTAACTATGTACATTCGATTTGCTTTGATTTGAGCTTTAATGTATTTATCTGCAGGGTTTGATTTTGGGTCAGAGGTTAAAATCATGTATCTAAACATTCCCCCGAGGAGTAGCCGTACATATACACATAGTTCAAATGAATATGCCACCTATCTGTATTTTTAATAGATTGTAATTGTATACTTTGTTCAGTGTATTGATGGCATACAATACAACTCCGCTTTTATTCTTACATGGGTACTTCGGTACATATAGTTTGTTGAAAAGTGTTGAAACATCAAACTTGATGGACCGCAAATAGACCAATGCAATTTGGAGATTGTTCGTGAAGATTAACCGAAGATGGAAATAAATGCACATATTATTACTATTGGAATACATGCACTTGTTCAGATATGTTATAGCAATCATTAATGCAGGTGAGTCAACCGTATGACCGCCCGTCAGGAAATTACGCATTAAGCGCTTTAATATTGTGACACATGATTATGCCTAACTCATTAATCAATCAGATTTTCTCGTATCCATAGCTACTCGGAAGTCCTGTCTTCACTTCATATAATTTTTTGTAGCCTCTTGAAAAGTAAAATAGAAGGAAACCCCACTTCCAAATCATGAAGCTCCAAACACACGCCAAGTAGTAACCTCTTCCGTATGCAGTCAATTCTAAAGAACAACAACATATGTCACGATTGATAGGTGATTCACAAAAAAAATGATCACGTTTCTATAACACGTATAATATTGCACATGTACCGGTAGTTGAAATGGGGAAAAAAGTTCATTACCTTGGTGTTCTGTGATTCCTAGGGCAAGATATACCGCAAACGATACAACACCGGCTAGTTGACCAAAACATCCTGCCAGCATCAATGGTCTCAATAAGTTAGGCGACCTCACCCACTCATCTTGGGTATATCTAATGTGGACCCATAATGTGACAGCCGCAAAAATACCTGGTTATAAAGAATAAATGCATCATGAACCTGTGTAGCTTTTTTGAATTTACATCAACTTAGTATATATGTGCAAAGAAGACAAATCGCGTGGTAGATATCAAATGTTACCGCTTATCATTATTGTTGTTGCAAATATGCCGGACTTTTCATTATGATTGCGTGTTTAATATGAATAGCCGAGTTGGTTTGTAATCTGCAGGCTAAACTTTTTGTTGTGACATTATAAAAGTCACGAACTACCTGCGTTACATAAGCTACAGTCTGGACAATATTTATCACCATACAAATATATAACAACAACCATACCTGACACTAAACCGCAGACAGCAGTATCCCAATTCTTATAAACCAGACCAAATGTACAAAATATTGAAACTCCGACAAGTATACCGATGATTGCAAAAGCAATCCGTGTGCGGACGTTGCAAGACGACGGGGCCGCCATCTTTAAATGCTGAGTGGAACTCTCGCGAGAAGCAAGAAAAAATGGCGACCGAAACAACTTCAGCGATTCTCCCCGGCTTTGTGGCATCTTCTGTCCCCACCGCAATGAAAACAGGTACGTCTTGTTTACATGAGCATAAAGAGTCTACAAGCGGTACAGACAATATATAGAAATTATAAGTTTTTTCCCAGTACTACCGATTACATGACAGTTAGATTAATCGATTACAAGTCGTACATGTATTCACCCCCATGTTATGATAGCATACCATTTGATAAACACAAGCTTGTCACACCAAATACAGTACATTATATATGGCATATCAGTCAAAATTGATCCCTCGTCATATAGCACGTTCGGAGATAGTTAAGATATTAACCCTGTCCTGTCGGTCAAGTATATACCTTGTATTTCATCTGGACATTTTGGACATCAGAATTGCAGATCTGATGCCTTCATGCACCCACATTTATATTATGGATAGAATAGCTTTTTAAATGGCAGTGGCTAAACGGAAGGACATTGTTTACCACAAGTTCGCAGGTGTAGCTACCTTTGATGTCGAGGATTTCATGCTTTCATACACTCGATTGGAGTCTTTTCTTTAAACCAGAGATGTACATGCATCTCAGAATCAGAATTTTCGGCTCGACACAATGATAAAGTATATTTTAGATACATGTAGTTGTGTGTAGCAATGACAGAACTATCCATTTATAATACTCTTATATAAGAGTCTGGATGGAGCAGTTGATGATGGTGATTCGGTGGTGAGATAGACGTAGGAGATGACAGCGGTCTTGGTCCATCATCGAACCGTTGGGTTGGTGAGGGGAATACAAATTATTTGAGTTGCCATCTCAACCCAGCTTATCATTTTCAAAATCCATGATGAATACATCTCAGGTTTAATGAAAAAACATCTCAGTCGAATGCGTGAAAGCCTGAGTGGATTAAGTCCTGGAGGCCGGAGCGACATCAAAGTGGGTTCGATCGACGAACCTGTCAAAAACAATGTCCTGTTAAGAACCAGTTCTATATGGAAGGATGTCCTTCCGTTTAGCCACTGCCTTTTTAATTAGGTCCTTTTAAACAAGGCCGGAGCTTCCCACGCGGCAGTTTTTGGGTGCTGCACGTGTAGTCTAAAACCCCTACTGAAGCTTCCCACGCGGCACCCTATAGTTGTATGTATTTAGTTTGGGGGTTTATGAAAGTCGAATTAATAAGGAACAAGAAAAACGACAACAAACAATTTCCATTGACCGTTTTAAAGAAGAATATATTATTGTTTCAAATGATCAGTAATTACAATTTGTGGCCATATGTAATCGAACATCTCTAACTTGTTGCACCTTGCTTAGAGTTTGCTTGTTTGAGTTAGCTACTCTGGCAAGGTGTGGAAACATCGCATTGGTAGTCTTCGAATATTGTGACCAGTTTACTAGATCAAGGGTGACAGTATAGACAAATCATGTCGTCAATTGCAAATCACTGGAAAATTTAATTGAAAGGTGCCGCGTGGGAAGCCTGAGGAGCGCCTTTACGCTACAAATTGTGCTCCCGATTTCGGGAATTCTGGGGGGGAATCAGCGGATTATGAGTAGGCAAAATCTGTTTATTTGCAATTCTACATCCGGTAGGCACTATTAGAACTTTGACAAAGTGTCATAAAGTGTATTTTGCCGAACGTTTGGAACTCGGTTACGAAACTGGGTCACACATACGGGGCAACTGGGTCACACATGTTCGTTTGTGATGCGGAGAGGCAAAGAAGTTGAGAGCCGGAGAGCTGGAGAGGAAGACAGGGCGGGAGGGGGTGAACTATTAGGGAATGGGTGTGTCGGAGGATGACTTGGTGTGTATTGCATACCGGCGGGGAGAGGGCGGGGGCATAAGAGGGCTCTTTGGGAATGGTTGTGTCAGTGGATAACTTGGTATGTTGTGGCGGGGGATGCTCTCAGGGAATGGTTAAATCAACTACTAGCGCTATTTCTAATAATTACTAGCAATACCCGCAGCGCGGGTAACAACAGCTAGTTATACTAATTGCAAGACACATGTACTATGTGATATTCACGCCTAGGAGTCTAGGCTCACCTAGGTCTTTTGTCTGTATACATTCGCAATGTAGTTTATCAAGGACAGTGTCAAACAGCCATATGCACCGCAATACAAGCTCATTTATTCTTGGATCGAATCTCAAGTATCATTCTAGCATCTCATTGATGAACACTTGCTACTACTTCTTTAAGTGTTTAATCTACTGGTCATGGAGATCCAGTTGATAGATCAACTCCCAAGATGTACATGAACATGTACATGCTTTCATAGAATTTCCGTAGGAATAATTGTGTATGTACATGTATATTGTATAAGTGACAGGTAATCATACACGTGCATGTACTTCATTTGCTCATTTCACCCAAGCTTTATTTCTTAAGTATACCTTTCCACGAAGTAAAGCATGTGATTTTGCAAGGCACCATCGAGCCGTAAGTTGTATGCTAATGTAAGGATTTAGCCGAGTCATGTGACTTGTGAGGTCACAATAATATGAATATAATAATAATAATAATGTTATGAAATAATATAGGTCAGGAAGTGGGTGAAATATGAGTGATTTCACCCCAAGACATATAAGCGATGTCTTGTTTTAGAACAAGGTAATGATTATTGATACATAAATTAATACTCAACAGAGTGATTGAGACGATAAAGTGTTATATTTATTGAGATGGATGTTTACATAATTCGACATGATAACAGGTAACATAAAGGTCAAGGTCATCAGGGCAGGTCAATCAGGAGGAACAATGTTATTTATATCTACAGTGAGGCCTAGTTATAATAGTGCACACATGTTTTACCATGTGTATGGGGAGATTTGGTTGATGTCCTAAAAGAGGGGGAATCACGCTTATCCCGGGGCCAGTACAGGCCTCAGTGGTCATGACGATGGGGACATGGGGTTAACAACACTAACCACATACTTACTAACACCATAGGCAGAGGGGGGCTAGTCATGGTAACAGGGATGGGCTAAGGGCCCAGATAGAACTCCGTACCTATGTCGGTGGTTTAGGGAGTAGGGCTGCTCGACCTGTGGCGGTGATCAAGAGCAGAGGAGAGGGACCGATCGCAGTGATCAGGTCAGTTTTGGGTCTGGACCAAGAGCGGTGATCAACAGACTGAGGAGCTGAGGCAAACACAGCCTCTTATATACAGGCGAGTGGTGCCTGGCAGTGCGCAATAGAGGCACCCAGGCACCGCGCAGGGACAGGGGCACGATGATAAGCGCGGGAATAGGGGGATTCAGTCAGAGGGATGACCTCTGACCCCCGAACCTTAATCCATTACAGCGCTGGGAGCGCGGAGATTGGCCGGCCCATGTAAACAAACATGGCGGCCGCGTAACTGATCCGGCTGACAGGCCAGGAGCCAGGATCGTTACACTAATATGTGCAGAAAGATGCCTTGAATCATTTGGGTAACTCATTCGAATGATATGGACAGATTTTGGAAAATAATTGCTGAAGCGAGGTCATCGAAATAGACGGATTTGATGACATCATATTTGTGTTGCAAATTATAGCACAGTAGATACCCTCTATAAGGCGGTCGGCGGGGGACAAGCCTAAAAAACAGTGCTATATCGGTACGCGCTATAGCTAAGTGCACATGTACTATACATGTACAAAACATGTGACATTTGGTCAACCCGCGCTATAAGTGATTAATCGGGGGACAAGTAAAGACCCGCCTTATAGCGAATACCGCCTTATAGAGGGGCGCCTTATAGAGGATATCTACAGTATATACCTTACATATACGTGTACACTAATTTCTAGGAATGACTTTCATTGATAGTGTGCACTGTAGTGCCATGTTCTAGTAGTATACCCTCGCTCTAGAAGAACTCCGTACTACTCACTTCTCTGTTATTCGACTTGATGATACCTTGTCCATTGTCGCTCAATTCTACATGTGTACCTGTGTATGGGGAATCTGCTTAGATATGTGGTATTAGTGGTATGGTAAACTGATTCACATCCGTTTTATATGTGTGTGCGTTAATAACTAAATAGTCAAGAATGATTCTAAGCCCAAGACAATGGAGTCTTTCCATTCTTACGTTTTGGACATTTTCTATTTATATACATGTAGTTACTTCGGTACATGCTGCCCACATCATGCATTTTTCATATAGTATGCTCCTATTTTTTATTTTAGTTACCGTATATGATCCAAATATCAGGAGTTTCCAAACTCTATGTCTGTTCATGTATTTCATACGCGTGGACCGGTAAATGTAATGATAGTATTACACCCGACGGATTTTATTTACAAAAAAGGTACCATCTCCATCAGAAATTGTCTGTCGTGATTTCATCATATTGGGGTGATGTGAAAAATATGGAATGACACGTTATTTGACAAGTGTAGATTTGACTGATCTCGCTGGCTGACTGGTAGCTTCCAGTGTCATTATTGTGTAATAAGTTCTGCTGATTGGCTTCCTCTCTATGATGGTCGGCGCCTAAGTGACGCAATCAGTTTATCCTTTCCATTTGCGGCAGTTGCTCGCAATAATTTTCCCTAAGTCAACTTTTGCATGAAGAAAAATTCACGGCCCACCCCAGACATGAGATACTTGGATATTGGTAGTTGGATGTCATTAGTAAACCCATACATCATAGGACTCCAGGGATTCAGTCTATGATACACCGATGTATGAAAATTTAGCAGCAGACTCTCAGTGCGGTCTCGTTTACCAAGAATATTGTATACATATATCAGTTGCCTCAAGTGCACAACATAGTTATATGAGATCTGGAATTCGGTACAATAGTCCAATATAGCTTATGAACATTGCGAACACATATCTGAGTTGATCCTTTGGAAAGTGGAAAGTTAGACTTGGTCTAGCGGTAACACCCGAAATATGATTTTCATCATACAATCAGCAGAAAGGACCAGTTGTAAAATATCCGTGCTATGGAACTCACCCATATGATGACCCACAACTGCATGTACATGTATTAGTCATCATACATTGACAGAAGTTCATTGTTTCCAGCATCGGGTCAATGATTTAAAAAAAAAATTCTGTCTTAATTGATGCTTTTAACTCCTGGATTGACGGCTATTGGAAAATGTGCGTACCACGTGTTATTTTTGGTAACAGGCATCCCATGGTCTTATCTCCAATTCACACGATCTGCTGGAATGATGGTTTTAAAGCGCTTATTTACAAAACGTCAGGATGTCGCAGCTTTAATTTGACAGACTTTACGCGGTGGCATCTGTGCCTAGGGAGACGATTCGGAGCATGTCGAGGTGTGACTTCAGCCCAGAGCCTCCGGGCCCGAGGTATTGATGCTCAACCAGGCAACCACTAGACATGTTTGAGAACACTAGTCCCTTATGTTATGGCTTAGAAGTCCTCTCCTCCCTCAACCGGCTGGGAAGAAAATCTCCCCTCGTCCGTATTGGACCATCTTGACAATGTGATTAGGCTCATTGTGCGCTTTTTGCGGGGGATATCCTGATTTCTTGCTCTTCAATTGAAATTTATGGAATTGTCTGGAATGTGTAACGAGCAGCTCATTCCATCCCCTTCTGCCAGCGAGTCAAGTGATTGCTCAAATGCTCAATGCTAGAAAGCTGCATTCGCGTTCGGTCAAGATAAAGTGTTTGACCCTACTGCTTTCGCCAAATATACGAGCAGCATTCCATTTTAAATGCGCTTCATCCGTCTGTAAAATACGTGATGAGACAGAGGCTTTGAAATGATCAATCTAGGTGCATACAATCAATTTGCAGTGGTGTTCAATTGAGCTTGATTAAACAATGATCTTTTCCTAAGTGCCTGAAACCTTTGGCCTTATGAATGTTTTAGGGCCACCCCAATGGGTGCCTCCTTCCTTACCGAGGGAATTTATTCGGCAAATTGGGGCTTTGATGGCATTCTGTGCTCGCCGTGTTATAAGTTGGACGCGGAGTGATGATGTGTAGATTGGGTACCTGCGTCCCACGGCCATATAGGCCGCCGGCTGATGTACGATGATGGATAGTAGGAGGGAATGGCCGGATTGAAGGCATCCTGGCCATTGTTCTTACACTCAGCACAGTCACTCTCTTAAATTAATTATAACCCTCATAATATCCCTTTGTGGTTTATCACAGTCCTACGGTACGTTTCCATATTGCACAATTTGTTTTATGAGAGAATTGCCCAAACTATATTGCTCAATGAATCCAATAAAAGATTACAATGTGTGGTAAGTGAATCATTAGAATACTGGACTGGGAATGCTAAATGAAAAACTAAGAGAGGATTGATGAGGAATAAAAGTGTGTCCAATATATTTTGAAGACAAATACTGCTTGGCGATAGTACGGTATTCAACGTGTTTCCATGGTTGCATTTTATCACCAGCTTTGTCGGAGCCACCGTAATTACGCTGCCAAAGAGAGTAATATTTGTTTCCCGTGAATAATTAATGTCCGGGATGGCGAAAAACGTGCTATATTAACTTTGATTTTTTTCATATTTTCCTGGTCAATCGTGTCGCATTAGACCCCTAGTCACAATATCATGGTGTTATTGAGGCAGTACTTTGTCCTGTTCATGTTTCGCTTTGGTCCATCGGCTTCGCACATTTGATACAATGTCTTCCTCAGCAGCCAACAGCATGGGCTACGGCATCGATATTTGTGACAGTCATCCCTTGTGCCGGTGATTTAAATGCGCTGATAGGTTGCTCGCATAAGGTTGTAGCTCGGGGTGTATCAGCTCCACGGGTCTTGCCCTTTCGTTGCATATTCACTCGGCATTTTTGGCGAACACAAATTGACATTCTGTGCCACTGCTTGCGAACAGGATCCTCAAGTCCCATAATAGAGCATTCTGTAGGTTTGGACATGTTATGGATGACCATTGTGCGAGTTTCTTAGCCCCGGTAAGGACCATCCTCACCCATGCTTCATGATGTCAGTGTATGCGATCGTGCTTGCCATGCTCGTACCAGACTTCATGAATCTTTCATAGCCAGATCTGTTGGGTATCTTATTCGGAACTCATGGGGAAACTTTACTGATCGTAATGTGGTCAGGATTACACAGCTGTAATGGTATAGTAGCCATAGCATTAGTAAACTGCATTAGGAATTCAATTAAATTTCGGGAACTAGTCTATGGTGACGCTAGACATCTCGCACCGTCAAAGACAAGACGCTGAGACGTAATGAAAAGCCTCTCTTATTGCCTGTAGAAATGGACAGCAAGATTCCAATTAACCGGGTTACCAGGGGCGATGTTGCCATGAACAGAAAATTATTCATTTACCGACAAGGTGATGTGTAAGACTTCGTGACAACTACCTAATTTTGCTTGCACTTTTCTCACGAACTGTTGACGATTTAGCTTGCCATTCCTCCCCGTCTGTTGTCGCCCCAATCCTAATTGTTGTGTAGAGCAGTTGCCCTGTTAGAGAAGATTAGCTCGGCATTGTGCGGTGCTCTACTGCTCCTCTGTGTCTTCTAACACCGGACAGAAGCCGAGAGAACCGAGTCGTACGCCAAGTCGGTCCCAGTGTTTGAGCAGAAGGGGCCAACAGAGCTGCGATGGGCTGCGTAGATAGTACTAGTTGAATGGATTTTCCCCACGCTTGGCATAGGTAAGCACCAGGCGGGCCTGCCAAGGAGAGGAGGCAGCAGCGATGTTGCTGACAGCTCACAGAGAGGCACACCTATACCATTGCTGGCAATCGTTGGCCCCGCAGCGCTGATAGTTGGCCAGTCAATTTACAGTCAGTCTCACTGCACAGGTCTTCACAACTTGGCTCTGGACCAAGCGGGTGTGTACGAGCTGGAGGAGGACGCGGAGATCAGGCGCAACTCTCTTGCCATTGACCAGACCAAGCTGCTCTTTGATATTTGTCATCACACGCGGCTCCTTAGGAATATCAAAGCTTGACAGTTTGTAGTGCAACACACAATCGTCATTGAAAAGGGCCTCAGGTTCCCACAAAATTTGTTTGTGTGACATTCCACGTGGAGAAATAATTGACAATCTTTCAGGCGGCCCTGTGTGTTGTTCCACCACCTTAAGTGCCTTTTTCCTCGGATATTGCTGCCATGTCCTTCCTTTAGTGTCTCCAGTGCGCCTGACGTTGGCTGAATCTCATCAATTTGTAGGCGTTATGGAAGACTTTTGGAGTCGTCATCCTCCGCCAGGTTTTGATCTCGACGGCTCCAGCTCTGATCTTTTCTAGAGGAGCAAAAGCTTAGCGCACCCTGTTGACATTATAGATATCGCGCGCGTTGCTGTAAATTGGTGGCATTCCTTCTGCTCGAGGCGGGAAATGGATATCCGGTTTTGCAGGGAAAATAGCTGAGACACCGTAGATGACAAAAAGCTTCGCCAGATTAAATTCGATTCCCCAAACGGATTATAACATCCTATTTTATCAGACAGGGACGGTTTGCGGGCATCTGCGAATTGACACCCGCGTGGAAGCGAAGAGAGGAATTTTTGCCCGCGCGTTGTTTATTTCCAACCTGTAACCGTTAACTGTGGCTTGCTATCACCGTGTCAGGTGCTTCTAGGCCGGGCGGGTTATAGCTTGGTTAAGTTGCTCTATCTGCCGCTGATTGACATGTCAGCAGCCAACAGTGTAAATCTTCTAGCACAGGAAACGTAAGAGTCACAATTTGTCACGCGTATTGATTCCTGTCTCCTGAAGTGTCCGAGTGAGTTGCACTTGATGGCAATTTCCACCTGACGCGCAATAAGTTGATCAGACACATGCATGCCATTTGAAGAGGAGATCTAGTGTTGATAGGTTCTCAGACAAGATTGGAAGCGTGAAGGCAGCAGAGCACGCTAACTTTGGGGCCACATAACCTCGCGCGATTGTGGAGGAGCGGCATGATTGAGTGTGAGGAGTAAAATATACCGCTGGCTGGTCTGAGAATTATCAAGATTTCTCGTGCTATTTCGCCTCGCCAGCACCGGATTGGGGATCAAGGCACATTAACCAGAGCAGGGAGTCATCCCATGAGAGCGTAACACTGCTACCGACCCCTCTCCGTGTTCTAGTGCTTTCTCCTGTTAGTTTCCTTAGTCTCAATATTTGCTGAGTGCAAAAGCAGGAAATAAGAGCGGGAGATCCAATTTTGGAATGTGGTACGATAAAATAATTCTTCAGCGAGACTGGGCAGCGTCTGGCAAGTGATTGTTGGAGCTGTCAAATGGAGCATCTTCTAGGAGCATGACCTGTTAGTGGAGCCCGGAGGCTTTAGATATAAGCATGCTCCCAAATCTCTGATCTAATTCAGCCACCATCCGGATGGACCATCTGATGAGCTTTGCGGGATTGTGTTCCATGATGGGAGATAAACACAAACATTAATATGTGCAGCAAGTTTGAAAGGATATCTTTTGGTGTGATTATGACAGATAGAATTCTGATTACCCCTTTGTACGTGTTCCCTCAGGCCATCACGATCCTAATTGCAGAAAAGGGATAGCGCAGTGATTGCTTCTTGTTTGGAGGCTCTTGTCTGTCGATTTGTCGCCTCTCATCCCATCTCGGGTTGAAAATAGAAAACAAAGCTCTCATCTTTGAAATGGTATTTGTGAAAAAGATGTGACAGTTCAGCTGCTAACATTTCAGCTAACGGAGCGTGCCTTGTAGAAAAGAGCAGAACCTGAATATTCTAACCTAAGAAGATTGACACTAAAGAAGAATTCAGCGCGACCTTTATGTATTCATCATGGAAATACAATTGCTTTGCTTGGAAGGCTGTCAGTTTGGAACGTTGAAAGTGAAATAAGATGATTCGTTTTATATTTTTATTTTAAACATTCTCTGACAAACTCTGTCATTTCTTATTACACCCAAGCTCCCAGAGATTGCATAAGCTGCATAGCCAAATGATGGCAAGACTTCAGCCTGCTCTTTGGATCTTAAACGTATTCAGCTTGAACCCCTCAAGCATCTTTGAATGTGTTTTATGAGAAGTGAAGTTCCCACAATGACAGCAGTAACCCGGGCCCCGATTGCTCAGTTTGAGACCAACGGCATGTACTTCGACTTCGAGTCAGCAGAGACATGTGATGACAAAATGGACAAGGAAATATTTGGTAAGCCATGACAAGCGTTAGATTGCCGCATGGATAAGTAATTCATTTCTACTTTCATTCGACTGTTTATCGGTAACTCTAATTTGACCTCGTTTATTCAAAACTGGCACCGATTTGTTCAAACGATGGAATAATATGAGCCGTCCGATCCGATTTTAGTTTTTTGCCTGCATGACCTTCAACGTTTAGGCTACGGTTATCCCTGCCAGTCGGTGCTGTTACCAAGTAGGAGCAGTTATGTTCAAACTTGACGTTAGTATTCATGCGACCTTCTGGCCAAGATGGCTCTGTTGCCGTCTCCTGCTCTCGGGAAGATTTGCAGGAATGCCACCCGACAAATCCCCGTCGAAATAAATGGTTACTTCTGATTATATGAGACTTTGGGCAAGGCGAACTTAATGGAATAATTATGTGGAACATCACAAGTTTTTAACCTGGTATTACCACGAGGCTGCTCTGCATAGACGAACGCTGATTATCTGTGGCAATATCTACTCCGGCTCGGACTTCTTTATTTGAGACGCTCTGAGCTGGCATGGCAATGTCACATCGCCGTGCAGAGGTTCCACGCGGGGGGTTTGTCTGTCTTTATGAACGTTTGTTAGGGCAAGTGCCTTTTTGCGTGCTTCACTTTATCATGTTAGGAGATGGTTTGGAGAGTCTCGAGTCTAAAGTGGAATACTTTATTCCGGTAAATGTTATTAAATAATTGCCATACCGCCTTATTGCTCTTGCCGTGAAATTTGTTGCGTCAGAGCATTTAGTCTCGGCCGGACATTGCTGCAGGTATAGCACGCGTATATATTCATATGCGTTGGTATGCGTATTATGTTCAGTGCAGGCACTGACGGAGCCTGTGCATATCATCTCCCGCATCAAACACAACCCGGGATAAATATTCAAGCCAACAGCCCTGGCCTGCTTTTCTCTGATATCTGTGCGAATTACCATGTGTAAAATATTCTAACCTCGGCGGTGATTGAGCCGGAATTGATCCTTTAAAAACAGATTAGTATCGCTTTGAAGGAGATCGGATGATGCGGGTGATGATACAGCCTTGTGTGTCTGTTGTAGCTTGCGATTATTCCATCATTTATATCTGGATGGCCACCTCGCGCCGAGTAGTAAATCATTGAGATGGTGAAATATGTTTTCTCAATCACGGGACGAGATGAAGGGCTTGAGCTGTGTCTCTCACTTATAATTGCATACGCTTTTCACACTCGCGCCTTCAGATCAACATGTAAAAAGCAAAAGACCTGAAACCGGCGTTATCTAGACGGTGTCAGAAGTTGGAGGCTTCTTGCTGCTCATAATTCATGGCCAAGTAATCCAGCATGTAGGCTGTCTGCAGATGGGGGGTTGGGAGGCCGCGGTTAACTCCGAGCGTATCATGCACTTACTCCCACAAACCAAATGTCAATGAGCATGAGTGGTATGTCTAATGTGGATCAGTGCTTTCAGCTCTTGACATTAAAATGGAGATATTTAGAGCTTCTTGTTCGACCTCATTGCTAGTTAAATCATGAGAGGCGCCTGGTCTAATGCATGGAAGGCTTCAACGGCTAGCTTTAGCTGTATTGCCACAGAGTTCGAATATATGTTGACCATTTTCAAGAGTATACGAGCTAGGGTGCGTTTTATATGAGTATCGTGCGTTTAACTTTATAGCAACAGGCCATTTTTTCTATTTGATGTCCAGTTGAAGACCCACGAGTTCTGTTGCGTCAGCTTGATGCAGCAACAACTCGTGTAGTTTGTTTGATGTCGCACGGTTATATAGCATGATGCTATTTATTCGACTTGTGACGAGGCCTCGTTATAGAATGCCAGGCGTTCTCTGTAAAAAAGGCCAGTTTGTTAGTCGGTTTTATATCACCTTTAACGTCGGGTCCAATCTGTGCACGGATTACCCTCGTGTTTTGGTCTGATTGCTCCTATGGTTTGGATTGTCTACTCAGCCGGCAAGAAATGTGCCACCCCATGATCGCCATTATACTGATGCCAGCCTCATCTCTTGTAAGCCACCGCTAGTTTACATTTATGGGTGAAATAAAACACAGCAGAACACATCTAAGGGGTACATACACTTGTGTAAAAAGTGAATTGCTTCCTAATGTTGCCATTGATCCTTCAAGCAGTCAGTGCTGTAGACGTGGCCTACAGGCATCTAAGTCGGTTGTGTACGGCAGCTTGGCCGTTGTTAGACACCCGCTCCCCGCCTTGCTCCCGGGGAATTGTCGTCACCCCATGGGCCCGGAGAGCCACAGATGGCAATGAACTGGCCGTGGGAGATTGCTTTCGTGGTGCATCCCGCCAACGAGGCATTCTCGTGATCTTCAACATGAATCTCCCCGATGAAGTTATGACCTGAAGCCTGCGCGCTAACCGCTCCATCTTCTCTCGCCATTCCCAGTGGTTATGATCGCGGAGAGTTAGTAAATCATCAGTAAGTACAACCAGTCCCCGTCTAAGTGTTTCAATTTGCATGTAGCACATCACATCCTCAGAGGAAACGTGCATCCCCTCCCTCTCTATTCATCTTCCCATTAGATGTGCGAGCCTCAGCCAAGATTAAGGGCACCGATCGATTTAGTTTCATATGTGCTGTTTTTGGCATGTTCGAATGCAATTAGTGCCCTTGAATAATTGCCCCTTAAGATTAGATCAACAGTTGGTGCCCGGAAGGCCCGCCCCAGAGCTCACGAGTTAAAGCTCACCGCCATCAGCGAAAGGAAGTGTGTGCTCCTTGTTCGCAGGGCCGCCCGATTCTCTCTCATCCTTTTGGAAGCTGGGCCACTCAGTCCCTCGTGAGTTTAATGCAACATCCATGCAAAGGCAGCTCTAATCACATAAGTGCGCTGACCGAGATTGTTTGAGAACCAGTGGAGCTGTTTAATTTGTTATACCCTCAGACGCGTCCCTCTTAGCTTCGCCTAATCTCGCTTTGATGATTCTATGACGAACAATATTTTGTAATGTGAATATACAGCTAAGTCGACCTAGCTTACAGCCCTTGCTGCTCGAAATGAGGACTTCATTAGGTTAAGCGAGACTTATTGAATATCTGAGGTGTAGTTTCACTAGCACGAGAAATGTACTCCACTAACTTGATTATAAGTTGCGGTTGTGCAATTGCGGCAACATTCAGAGAGTTGATCTTATTGTATCGCCAGGGCCTGAATGAGCTAACCCAGATTAGAGCCTGAGAGATGTGTCTCTGGGGGTAAGCGGTCATGACTTGAGGGAGCCAGGGTTCATCACATCAATCCTGCAGCCCTCTCGACTTCAACCGCCAACAGGGAAATGAACTTTTTAAACTCTACTTTGGTGTGGCAATTACAGCTCTAGCTAGAGCTAGTTTGTCATGCCCAGCTACCTCGACTTAACTGAAGCAGTGATTCAGCGGTTAAGACATTTCGTGACATCGTTTTACGGTGCCATTAGTTACTCAATGCAACAGTTATACTGTTGATGCTGTTTTACACGTAAGTATCTGGCTCAGACTATTTAAGAGTCACTCCGATCCATTTCCACTTCTCTCTGATGATTTCTTTAAATAGACCAAAATAAAAAATATTGGCTGCATGCTGATTAGAATAGACGAGATAACCTTTGAGTTAGATGTATCTTGTTGTGTGCCTCAATCATTGGTGTATTTACGAAGTCATTGGCAGACTTCAAATTTATGGTGTTTGAGAATCCATGAAATAAAACTGATGAGCTTCATGTCTGGTTTGGCTTGCAGTTTTGCCAGGTTTCAGTCAGACTACGTGTGAAGACATGTCATTTTACTTTTTTATTACCTGTAGTCCTTGGTCGACAGTACGTTTTTATAACCTATTTACCTGCGTCAGTGTATTATTGTTGTACATGAAAAGTCGATCCACGGTAACCCCTACCACTAGGTAACAGCTCCTCTAATATCCAACGAGCTGCCGACAAGTACTTTATGTCAGGCCGCGATCTCCTTTCCTCCTTAGCCGCATTCCTCATGCGTGATCCTAAACATCGCGTATCAAAGAACTTTGTCCACCAACAGCTCAAGGCGTCCATTCAAAAGAAAGGCCAATGATGTGGGAAATTAAATCTTCCTCGGGATCTGGTTGTGTGAAAAGAATATTGATTAGAATCATAATCTGTCTTGATGCTGCTGTTTGTACTGGGACAATAAATTTTATCTGGCCGTTGGATGAGAAGTGCAGGCAATCTGGGTCGCTGCCCGCCAATTCTGCCTTGGATACGAAGCAAGAAAGTACCACATTGCTGCAGAAACGGTCTGTCATCAGTCTTAAAGGACAAAAGTGGCTGCGCCAATATTATGATATTATCGCGATTGCCTGACAGTACCGCTGTTTCAGCTTATTGAGTGACAATCATTACGATTGAAAATAGTGTAGATGCCACGCGCGTTTTTATGATTGCGCAGTTTGAAAAATGCCATGCGATCACTCTTGATCATCTTACCGATCACTCATTCAATATGGCGCCATGAATTCCCTACCCCTCCCTGCAGTGTGCACTTGCTCTTGAGGAGACATTACCTTTTACACTGAGCTGTTCCATCATCAAGTCTAAGACTTGAAAGCGCAATCACAATCAAACTGTGTGCAGACTCCTGCTGGAGTTACCGTTCAACATTAATGAGCTGCAGTGCCTGTTACCAAACGTTTACAACAATTGGCTTTGTTTTCATAATGAGCTCAGTCAGTTGAGAAAAAAATTATATTCACGCGGCTGCATCCAGTGTCCCGACTGTGATGTGTGTTTAGTTTGGCGAGTACATTAAAATCTAGAGCGCGTCTTTATAATAATCTGCGGGACACTGATTATTTTCACGACTGGGTTCGACTCCTGCTGCTCACTATCGATCCCTTCTCGGGTTTGGTTGTCATTTATCGCAAACCACCGCGCGCGACCCCTCGTCATCATCATCGATGAAATCAACACGGCGCTCTGATGGAGCTTTTAACTTTGTGTGTTCTTGTTTCCTTTGATTCAAAGAAAAACTTGGCAATGCCAAGGTTTAATTGGATTTTATCGAATTGTCTGGTAGGGTTTTGCGTAGGGTGAATGCTTCGCGGGGAACTCTCTCCGTGCTTTCCCATTCACAGACAGGACTCGAAACAACGAAACTCTTATTTGATCGAGCTGTCGGGCTTGAGTCTTCCAATTCGTGGCCCGGGTCGCCGAGCAGATTGCTATCTGTCATTATAGCTGCGATATTGAATTTTAGTAGAAATCAGTTATGGAAGATGATGCTTTGGTTATGGCGTAAGCACTAATATTGTGGAGCTTAAAATTGCTTTGACCTCTCCAGATGGCCCTGAGTACTCCAGAAGTAGCACTTCGGGAGGCAAGTCAATACCAATCAGTAATTATGAAATATATTTGTCCTGATATTGCGGCATGGACTGCCCTCATTATTTTAATAGCCAGCTTGGACGGATGCCTGTCTATCCAGTCGGTCTTCAGTCAGAATGGGAGCTTTCGGGCGGCTAGAAGATAAAGGACCAAAGCGAATGGACCACTGCTAAGACAGGTGTTGTCTGTCCTTGCAATTTTGGAATGGAAAGCGTCCAACAAAGAGTCTAAACAAACAGCATTGCTACAATAAATAACAATGACGGTGTATTTTAAGCTGACATTGCTGCTAATGACCAGTAGCTTTGGTGATTAGGCTGCGGCTGCAATAGGGACCTCCTCTCACCGCAAAGCAATTTTCCAAGCTGAGTCCCTAAAACAAGAACGGCTGCGGCGCAGTTTCTTTCTCTTCTTTCGCCAGACCGTTACACACAATTTGTAAAACTTCAGCTGCCTGTCCTTAGATTAAAGGAATGTATTGCAAACGGAGATTTATTGTGTCTTGCCATGGACGTATGAACATGGTAATACTCGTGGGCCAGATGGCCTCCTAATTCTAGTCCGGAGCCCTTGTTACCGGGGAGTCGTATGCAAAGTGATACACTTTATGTTGGGCGGGATTTCTCAGTCTACAATAAGAGAAGTCTGGCGGCGGAATACGTCCAAGACGCCAGTTTATCATGCGCACTCGGCGCTAAATTGTAGCAATTGTAATGCTGCTCAACCAGCAACAATAATGAAGAAAAATGAGGAGGATATCTGCTCTTTTATCTGTTCATCCTGCAACTTTCTACTGATCTGAATTTGTAATCTTAGTTAGTGTTTGGAAACTGTGCAAATGCACGCAGGGCGCTTATGGTACTTATCCTCCGTGTCACCAGAATTAGCTACACAAGTGACACACCATTTTACTTATGACACCCCGAAGCCCATGTTTCCAATTTAGCTAGGGCGTGATGATGTGTTCTCCATAGATCTCGATACTAGGAATAGCGCCTGCTCTCATTAGGTGCTCACCTTTGGCTCGCTCTTGCCTTGTGGTCACCCAGACGATGAGAAAGTTGGGGGGCGAGGAAGATGTACGAGGTGAGAATTGCTGTTCAATGCCCCCTGTCCGCCTCACGGTCGAAGCCTGAGGCTACGGGGCGGATAAATGAGACCTGCGCACTTGCTCGATGGCACAATAAAGGAGAGAATGAGTGAGATGGAGTGAAAGGCTACCCGTGAATTATGGTCCAGCCAGGTGCCAAATGCTTCTTTTCCCATTGCTTTACTGGATGGGAGCAAGGTGACGTATTTTTTATCCTGAAGGAACATTTTTTAACGTAAAATCAATGGGCTAAGAAGCACTCGTCCAAATGAGCAAAAAGAGCTATAGGCCTGCGCACTTGGTTGTTCCTTGGTTTTCACGAACAGATTGGTTGTTATGTCATTTCATTGTTGATGGAGCAGTATGATTAATGGTAGCATTGATATAAATCTCAAGCGGGAAGTACACACCTTTGCGTGCATAATGAAGCATTCGCGACCAGTATAATGGATCATTTTGCCTTTCAAATCAATCATATAGTCAAGGACAACCAGCCGCTTGCACATTCCATTATCTCCTTAAAAGGAATGTCTGATTCTTGATCTTTTGTTGCTCACCAGACTTCAGGCAAACACTAAAATTGCTATTTCTGGTGAAAACAGTGAGGAAACTGCTCCTTCGACTGCCTAAATTTTCCCAGCCTAAGTAAGTGTGATCAATTGAAATGGTTCTCCTGCACTCTCCAGAATAGTCTCTCTGCGATGTTCCGTGTCGCATTCTGCCTGACAACTCTCTGCAGATGCATTAGTATGCAGTTTCATAATTTACGTGTTTTCGCCTCATTGAGTTGGCGGTGCTGTATTTCGGAAGAGGCATTCGTATTGACAAACTGACATACATATATTCTCTTTAGGGCGCACCAGATATGGTAATGACACCGTGAGGGGGCCCTGGCCCTGGTCTTTGTTTTAAATTCAGAAAGATTGCGCCCGGAGACAGTTATGTCGGGTCCGTAAGAGACTATATAGATCAGCTAACCCCCCGGAGGAGGGATACGTTAGTGGCATTATAGCTGATCTCTGTACCTGATAGACAATAACGAATCAAATTTGATTCCATATCTTAGCAACCGATCGTAGGAAACTAACCTCCAAGCACACAAGCTGACCGATTCGTAGCAAATAATCTAATTAATTTACATACTATGAATATTTCATTAGTCGCAGGCGCTTTGCTATCACTTAGGGTGTTTCTTGAACAGCTGGGTTTGTGTGTATATGCTGGTCTCAATATTGATTTCAAGCTAACTTATATAATGAGAAATGATTTATTCTATCCCCCTTGTATTGATGTCTATTCTGCCACTGTGTACTGGTAATATTCCGTCAATGAGGGGTGTGATCAGCTTTGCAATAGCCGTCCAAAACGCAGGAGGGCCAGCGAGGCACACCTAATATACTACCCTTGTAGGAGATCCTGATGAGATGAATAGAAAGTGATCCATTAGCTTTCATAATAGTTGACAAACTCATGTTTTTCTGGTGTAAAGCTAGCGTTATTTATCCATATCACATGTGTGCTTCATTGACCCTCGTGCATTCATTGCTGCCCATATGTATGCATAGATATGGCTGTCCCCGGTACACGTAAGCTATGCTCACTTCAAACGTGTCCTCTATTGACATGATTTGTGTTAGCAACAACAATTGTTTGATTTCCATGTGCATCGCTGGCTGTCATGTACATTGATTCGGCAAATACAAGCTAATTGGATGGGAGAAGTCGGTAAGAGGCGCCCTTCCCATAGCGGGCTAATTTAGGTGAGTGACTGCGGCCAATTTTGTATTGACAAACTTTGTGGCTGACTGTTGGGATTGAGCATCTCTATGGAAGCATTCCTAGTAATCGGTGGCCGTAAACTGGCCCTCAAACTTGGGCCAAACAGCCGGGCTGAGCGAGAGCCAACTCATCACTAAATTCTTGCCGCATCTAAGACAAGTGACACTCATCTTCCAAATTTGATGCATGGCGTTTTGGTTGCCCCCAATTTTCCTGCCTCGCAAGCAACAATAGCACATATTTCCCCATAGAGTTTCCGAGAATAAACTCGCCTTTACTTTTATGCCTAGGAATATGGAAATCTGGCACTGCTAACCATAAGCAAGTCTATCTTACGACTTGAAGTTCCAATAATGAGGATGATATACGACCGCACAGGTTTAACAGCACAGATTGGCGAATAATTTTGATTGGCTTTTTCCTGGCTATTTGCGATTTGATGTCTGTGGACAAACTCTGGCTTTGTGACCTATAAAGGAAGTGCTGAATATGCTGAAGGATACTGGTTGTCAGATGATGAGGAAATGAGCCTGTAAACTGGATGATCCCTAATTTGTCACAATGAGGCGGTTGCCTGCGATGTCAGTGTTTTGTTGCCTTTGAGTAATCCGGCCCAGTGACAGAGGTCAACTAGTCACTGGCTCTGCCACACCAGGTACTTGTTGGCAGGGCACATTTGATTATGATAGATTGTCCTCTAAGACGGCTTGCCACGATTTACTGGGACCTCCGTGATCCTCCAGGATATTCTCTAAGCCCCGTTTGGTTAGATCTTTTTAGATGGGGAGTTAGAGATTTCTTTTCATCCCCCTCCGTGCGCGCATACCGATGCCGTGGGAGTTGGACAGAGAGGTGGAGACTGGACAAGATTTGCTGTGCGCTAAACGGATTAATTATGATCAAACCGGATGGGACGTGGATGATAACGAGGCTTATTTGTCCGTATTACTCATAGAAACTGCAGCGGTAGCATTTGTTTTGATTTGCCATTACTTTATTCGCATAATAAGAGATGAGGTTGTAATTTGCCGTTGTTGAACACGCGTCTGAGACGAGGACACCTAATTTAGTAGTTGGGCTCTTATATCTGCATCAGTGTCAGCGATGTTAGGTTTGTTGGATGTTGGCAGCAGCCGGAGCGTGCTTTAATCTGTGGTGCTGAGGAGAGCGGATGAAGGTTTAATCATCTCCACTACGTGTGGGAGCACTGACACCACCACTACACCACCTGGTTCTCTCTCACACCGCGGGACTGATTAACATTAATATCATTTGTTTTATATTGATATTTCTCTGGTTTATCAAGGGTATTCGCCCTCAGGCTTTATTTACTCTCGGTCCCAGAACCCAGGGTAGCGATTACGCTCCCCAAAGACCTCTAGCTACTTTGAATATCAAACTGATCATCATACCAAATCATGTGGGTCCTACAAGGGTCAAACCTACAGGGATCCATGGATAAAATTCTGCCATGATGGTTGCTACAGCTACAGACCTCGCCGGAATTTAGGTCAGCATGCTCGAAGACGAGGTAGAGCCCTTTGTTGGGGAGAAACAATGGTTTCTTTGGGATTACTCGAGCACCCCTCATTCGCTGCTCGCATGATCTATCGATACGGAGAATAAAAGATGCCCTATGATGAGGTAGATACTGCACAGAGCCTGTTAAAGTTGAGACTCTCCAGCCCCCGTCTCGTTTCTCCTCGTGTTTTGTTCGCCCAGCTTTGTCGGGTCTTGACCGGCCGCTCATGTGGATATTTGTGTCTCATAATTTCCAAAAGCCTCCAGTCAGGGTTATCAATAATTCAGACGCCACAATGCATCCCGTTTCCTTAGGAGAATGAATTACGTGAATGGCGGAACATGTAAAATAATTTTAGCCGGCACAAGTTTGGGACAAAGAAGCATTACCCATGATCACCTCATTATGCTGGGATCGTAAACAACTGAAAAAGCAGCGTGCCTGAAACAAGATCTGCCGTGTTCCTTGATCCAATATTTATATCTCTTACAACCCTGGAGAAGATGACACTTGCACGTGCCGTTGATCCCCGGTCGACTGTAACAAGCGTCGGTTCCATCTCATCACAGAGATGGAATGTGCCTGAAGGCGCCGACACATGCCTGATCATCGCTGATCGTGCCAACTACCGTAGTCTTCTAGTGATACCTTCCATTTAGAATATTTATAAAGCTTTCAACGTGGATGCAGATCTCATGCATTTGAAAGGTTTGACTTGATAATTCGCGTTGGTCGAGGCTGCTGACTAAAACCCTGCCCCGGATCACGTAGTTTGACGCTGCCATCCTGATTTGACACTTGTTTTCCATATTTGACAATAATTGATGTTTCTACTTGTGTCATGTGTGTGACAGTCCGTAATGGAAATTTATGTCGCCCTCTCTCGGGTTTTCCAATTGTCTCGCGCCTAGACGGAAAACACAACCTATTTAGTGAGAGGTTCTCGATTTTCCCTTTTCAATGTGAGTTGATTTTTTGCCTGTTTACTGCCGCATGGACAGTCATGATGAAATGAGACAGGAATGGTGTGATGTTGTACTATGAAGGGCGGAAATAATGTACCTGGAGTCGTGAGACCCTTGTGGGCCTGCTTTATGCTTTGTCATCTATGTTCAAAGACAGGAGGGAGTCTCACTGTCTCAGAACACGTCTTTTTATGTGACATCTTTCATAACTAAAAAGCTCTCATAGAACAGAGCACGCTAAATCGAACCAGTAATGACTGTAAACCACGCTTATATATTCATGAATGTCAAAATAAGCATTGCGTGTTGAGGATAGCACGGCTGAGGCGGCGTGTCCACATATATGAACAAATTGCTTTCGAAAAATCCAATTTCCTGTATGCGTGGCGGTTTATGACGTTCCTTACGTGGGGGGTGAAAACAAAAGTGAGGAAGAATGAATTTCCTATCTGTACGCTTCTGGGTTATTTTGTAATTTTGTTCGCTAACATTATTTATGCTCCAATCTCAGTTTTACATGCGCTGACTAAATCAAATACAATGGTTCCTCAGTGAGAGATTGTACACAATTTATGACAAATGCCCAAAGATGCAGCCCTGGTGCATTTTTCTCGGATATTGCACTCGAGTTATTACTACGTAGTTGCGTGGTATGAATGATTATTCGTAAATATGCACATTAGGAGTATCAGTAGCGATACAGATGTGTATAAATCCGGGTGAAAGATTCCCCGGAAAATACAGCCTCTTTTACTTTTCGGCAAGTGTAACCGAGGTAGAATAATCATAAATGGACGGTGGAATACGAGCCATTGCTCTTTAAGCGGAGGGGCTTTATAAGGCGTGAGCTGACATTATGCAGGTATTACAAAATTCCCGCAGGATCTATTGTCTTCTGCAGCATACACGTTTCCTGTCGGAAAGAATCTTCGTGAACAACAGAAAAACTGTCGACCCGGACACCACTCACTAGTGATCTCTCGTTAAGTCCTTCTAGGCCTCGGCAATCCGCACGAACCAGCCTATCCTACCAGCTTTAAGGTCAGGCTCTTTTGATGTCTGTGGGTAGAGCCCTTGTGTGGCCAGTTTCTATTCTAGCCGCGCAGACGGTACGAGTTTTCCCGGGTGCTTGACAAAAGCCGTCGGCTACATAAATTTAAGTTAAGGCACACCTTTCGTCTGCACTTGTAAAGTCGCAGGGAGAGCTAATTCTGTCATTGAGGCACTTACTCTGTTGAGATGCTCTGTCACAACTGTCAGCATCAATCTTCTTTTAGTGGCCGTGCACCGTTCTGTGCCGGCTTTTTCTTTTGGCATGGCGAATTTGCTGCCTGCTTTGGTAAATTTACCCCAGAGAAGGAATCGAGTCTGTTCAGCATTGCAATGGGGCAGGCTTGCAGGAAACATTGATTTGGGAGATCGTTGCCAGAGTTCACATTAGCCTCGAAGCTGCGTTGTGTAAATTTTGGGAATGTGCTCAGCGATGGGAACAAATAATGAGAATATTTAGACTCTATCATATGTCATTTTTATACATGATGGAATGCACGATAACATCAATGAACGTACAAGAGGTGCTCTTGTCTCTGTATCAATGTAGCACGTCAGTTATGTCGGGCCACACATGCATCAATTCGGCACTTGTATTGGGTAGAAAATGTTCTCTCAATCAGTCCCCCGGAGCTATATTTCACACAAGTGTTACTTTGGGGTTATGTTAGTGAGACGGAAATCTCAGGAGCACACTAGAGCCGATAGAACGAAATATCTGCGGTCCCCATGCGCCGCTGCGGTTGTTTGTCTTGTTAAGAGAAATGAATAGAATAGAAACTTCTCATGTATATATATTCTACCACGATGAGGGTCCTGCAACAAGCATGTGGCCTTTGAAAACTCTCCGTGTGAAACCCGGATTTTTAACACTAGGATTTGCTGAAGTTGGCACCAATACGTTTCAAGCTCAATTATTGGGGATCATTAGGAATGCCCATTTAGGCAACCGTTTTGTCCGTTTTTTTAGTGCCGAGTTAAATTTGTATCCTGGTTGTATACTCCGGATTGTTACTTGCGGTGGGTATGCGTTTCTACAGTATGGGTCTAGACAATGACTTCCGACAGCTGACATGCCATCGCGGCATTTTTGTTGCGACCGTAGAAAAAATCAGCAACATTCCTGAAATCTGTGTCAGGTCAATTTGCACCTCTAAACGCCAGTATGACACAGACAATTGTTGGATGTATATATATTCGGTAAATAACAGAAATATCTTTTGCAAAGCGGGTTCGCCTCGTGTGACCTTCATAAAAATAGTGCGAAATTTCACAAACTGAAACGGTTAGTCGATATTCAGTGTTGATAATACAATGCTGACCAACTTTTTCACGGGAAAATACTGATTTTGCGACAAGTTTAATAAAACTTCCCCTGATTTATTGCGATGCCGTGATCTATTTTGGACCGAAGCAATGTGGTGTTGTGTTTTATCAGTACCATACGTGTGGTGAAGATCTGGGCTCCAATTAGAATTCCTGGAAATGATCTGCTGCCTGGAACATATTGTAGAATGTCATTTCATTGACTAATTTATAGACCTTCTCGCAATCAGCAATAACGAGGATCATCATTAGCTACTTGTTTAGTACCAGTTTGTCTAGCACGTCTGGTTAACTACTGTCTACAGTAATAACTTGTACCCGCGCAGGCCATTAACACGAGAACTAAAAATCTTAGACATGTTATGAATTATGTTTACTGTCATACTGTTGCCGGATTTAAGCACCTGTAAACAAGTGAACCATTACAGACTTCAAACGTGCACATAGTTTGTAAACAAGGTCAGGGCCGCACTGTTTCCAGGTTGACTTATTTGACATGTGAGGGATTGAGTCAGGGTAACATGGCTCAGTACAGGATTAGTTAATCCCATCCCACCAAAATCCTCGACAAAATATCCCTAAGTGGGATTTCTTTAAGAGACACAAGCTGACCGATTGCTTAACAGATGTAATTTGGTGCTCAACGTTGGCTTACTTTGGCTCCTGTTGCTAGGAACATGTGGTGAGGCTGACCTCGTTGATGAGAACTCAGAGCAAAAACACTGTTCCAAATTTAGCTTTTACCTCTCCCACCGAGAGAAAGGGCGCTACAAACAACTTATTGGCTCTGAACAGCTCTTCGATGTTCTTATGCAATGATCCAGTGTTGCCAAGCTCCCTATAAATAGTCGTTAGGAAAATTAATACACAACACCTGAGCGTGTGAATAGAAGGAGTCAGGTTTCCCCCGTACGTTTGTAAAACCTTGGTGGGAGCTCTCTAACATTCCCTCTCAACAGGTGTGTGTTCCTGCGACGTGACGCGTGTGCAAAGGCTCGAGGCTGGCCTGCTCGTTTGTGAGGAAAATGGGATTACACAGCCCGCCGAAAAGTCGTATGAATGAGAGATAAGTCACCTCGCTGTGGGAAAAGGCGAGAAGGTTCGGGTGAATTGTACTACAGCAGATGAACTATGCAGATGTGAAAATAATATGCCCAGCCGATGTAAGTTCTGGACAATTGGAGAATAGAATTATATGAGGTTCCACATAATTCACTTTGGAATCTCATGAAATGATGATGAGCATTATTCTCTCCCCGAGCTCCTCGAAGGCCCAGTACACGATGATCGATGGAGCACGTATAAGCTCATATCCAACATCATATCATATTATGCTCAGATATGTATAAGGATATTAACTCGTTGCCCTAGTCGATGTCCGTCACACTATTAATATTCATTAACCAATTTAGATTGTATGAATTCATAGCTAATTTATCACCACATATCGAAGATTAATTTGCACCTGGAGTAATGCAATCATTTCTGTAATCGTTCAGCCTGCATTAGATTTTCCTAGGCAAGCTCTTGTATAACCCCCATGTTGTGATGGAAAGCGTCTATGGATATAAGAAATCGAGCCATTTAGATAACCTCGAGGGCTGTCCGTAGAAATGAATGTTGTTTTTAAGACGAAGTGTTTCTCGGTCCTTTGGCAATATCCTTTCAATGTAGTTTTATTTATCATGTAGAATGGACCTGATTTAGAGTTTTTCCATGACTGCTCGGCGATGCACTTTCTAGTCCGTAGTGTACAAAAGATTAAAATACCCCCAAGGCGATTCGGTGTATGAATTGAGAATTGAACTTCCATCACTCTCGTACTTGCTTAGGGGTTGCCCAGTTCTTACAAATCAATACCGTGTGATGCAATAGATATTTCAGCATGTGTAGCTGAAGAAATAGGAAGCAGGTTGATCTGCTGGGGGAATTTCTTCATGTGTTTCAACCCGCTGTTAAACCCTATCTCTTGTAATACATCTGTACACGCCCGGGAGATTTTTCCTCGCCCCATCCCTCGCAATTCACTCATTTTAATGCACTTAGTATTGTGCGATTGTTTTATGGAGTAAATAATTTAATTGAAGAAAATATCGTCATCAGCAGTGGGAAATGATAGGCATGAAAATGTCAGATTAAAAGTGATAAATCCAGGTTGTACGTTATCAAATTATATGTCGTCTTGCTCAGCAAGTCTTCCCTTCCTTTCAACTCAGTAATTTAGTCTCTTAGGCTCAACGGAAAACCTTGCCTCAGACCTGACTGGAAATTAATGTGTATTAGATCAGGAGGGATGACAAGTTGATGAAATTTACTATCCTAAAATAGCTTGTCACCAGGTTTGTGTGCGTCGAGTCTCTCGTAAACTGGGGCTTTTATTATGTTGATAACGTTTCGTTCTAGTCGAAGGTTGATAATACGCTCACACCGTCGGGACGCTGGATTGTGTGTGGCTTAACCAGGATTGATACAGATTCTCTGCGGGACCATGTACTATCTCAAAGCAAACTCTTCACTCGCATGATATAACACTGTATAAACATATCTGTGCACAGAATGGATTTCCGCTTCGTCGTACCTCATCGAATGAAAATCATGAGAATCCGCCGAACAGCAACGGGTATCGAAACATCTTCCTGTGATATGTTAATGACGTTTTTGAGACACAACAGCAAGTCGTACATTTTTATGCAGACTTCCTCATTTACTCGCCCAGAGTTTATTGAGCAGTGTCCTTTGCGATTCGTGAAAGAAATACTAAGAAAAGTAATTAGATTTCTAGACTCAGTGTCTGCGTCTTAATCGTTTATATATAGAAAAGTGACCGATTCTCTCGCCATTTTCTATTTTATAATTGAATCAGACGATATTTTGTTTTCTTTTTAAGTACATCATTTGTTTAAATCTGACTCAAATTCGGACAAAATTGGCCCTGTACGCTTTGTCATTAGGCACCTAAATCAATCTCAATGACGATGATCATTATAGGGTTAAATTCTTTAGCAACCTTGGGTATCATTAAATGAAAATTGTGTCTGTTTCGGGATATGGCTCAATTTTGTCCTGAGCCTAATTCTACCATTTTTGCTCGACAAGCCTCTTTAGCTAGTAAATCACCAATTCCATCCAATATTTCCTGGCCGATTCAAGGTCTGCATCGATTGTGGCCGTATACAATTTTGCAAGCTAGTGAATCCAAAGATAGTGTATTATTTAAGGTATGCGATAATGTCGTTGTTGTCTCGCCGTATGGAGTAATTCTGTCGGGTCTACCTATTCTATTGTATTCTATTTTCCATTGAAATTGCTTCCGTATTGAAACTGGCTCCTAAATTGATCTGCACTATATACGCTCTTTGAACACAGTGCCCCCTCAGTCAGGTATGTCCCACCCAGAATAGCTGCTCATCCCACTCAAACTGCTTCAATCATTATACTACTGGGACTAATTTTGACATATTTGCTGTGTTTGTCTATCACGATATCAACTGACAGCACTCATCTGTACTACTAGCTGTGGGCATGAATGAAATGCCCGGAATTAGATGCTGCCAAGGCCTACGGTTAAGTGTTTCATGGCAGTGCCCTGAACTTTATTGTGGCCACCCAGAATTGCTTACCGGGAATTGCCTGTTCGGAGCAGCTATTCCACGGCTGTATTGTTTGATAAAAAGTCACTACAATCTATCGCTGCCTCGTTATTCATCTGATATTTCCGACATTCCTTATACACGGGCTCCGTCCCATTCCGTCCGAAAATTGTATACTCCAGGAAATTGCTTTGTTGTCTCATAAATATGCCTTTGTGGGGAAGGGCTGAAAATTAAACCATTACTCACGTGTTGCGCCAGATGGGAGATGAGCCTACTGCTTTATGGATGGGCTCCACACATAAAATGCTCACTATATGCATATTTGGTCGTTGCCTTTAGTGCTCCGTCACATTGTGGCTAAGGAGTAGTTTTTTTTCAGACCAGAAGAAACTATGAGGCCCGAGAGGAACCAGATCTTGTACCGTGCAAACCATATATTTCGAACCTCAGAAATCCCATTAATCAGTTGCTTTAGGTGTAATGTCAGAATTGCTAATCGTGAGATGATCTCTCCAAATGAAAAATTAACAGATAATTTATGGTATACTTTTGGAAATCTGTGATAACCTCCTTGCCCTTGATTAAAGCAAATGATCGGGCTAACGATCTCATGCAAATACGCTCTATATGAAATGCCTAGGTCAATTATTTAAATTTAAAATCACAGTGGTGCTATATGTCTCCATAAGACTTTCGGGTATGTCTGTTAAGTGTAATGCCCATATGGTACTTGACGGCATGGTGTGCAAATTTGAATTATTTTCGATTTTTTTCTTATTATCGATTAGTTTCTCACATCTTTCATAAACCATGTCAAATCACAACGTAATGATTATCTGCTGGCGAGAAAAATGTATGCTTCATTCAGTGTGATGTAAACTACTTTTTGGAGGATGAAACTAAAGTAGTATAAAAACGGAGGTCGCCCAATATTCTCTGCGGGGATAGCTTATAATATTGTAAAATGTTTTTCATATTCTGAATTGCAAATTTTACAACATTCGGAGCGATCAGTTGAACGACGATCGCTTTTTGCATGTACACATGCGCCTTATACGAAGATATAGTGGCTACTTTTGTTTTGAATCACTGGTGAGCGCCAAGGGTACGATTACTCTTACCGGCTGTGAGGGTACCCAGCCAGTCCCAAACCGCGCTTCACCTCGTACATCGCCCGCGGCCAAACATCTGAGCTCACCAGCTAACTCCTTCATGTATTATTAAGTTTGCAGTCAAGCTGAAGAAAACATATGGAGCGGCGTTTAGGGGTATCAATAATGCATGGTGCCGGTGTAGATGAAGACAGGTGGTAGCCGAGATCACAGCACCTGGCTCGAACTAGATGAGTTCTCTACTCGCCGAAATGCCTCGCATGCTTCTGAGTCACCTTTGTTTCCCTTAAGGCCATTCATCTGGAATCTGATATCCTTACAATGCTACTGAGAAGTTTGGGAAGCTATTAATAATGCAATATGTTCGCCTTAGAGACCATCGTCTGGCCCTTCTACATGACCCTTCCCGTGCGATCAAAATATAAGGTCAGCCCAATCAGTACAAGAGAAAAATCTCACTTTTAAGCCAGGTCAGGCTTGATTGTTCCCGACAAAGTTCATTGAAAGGAAGGAAAACGTATACAATGATGACAACTGGAGATAAAACCCTAAACGCATCCCATTTTTCGCATACTAAGAAATAGATTTGGATTACTTGAAGCCAGGCTTTATGGGTGATAGTTTCGGCAAGCTGAAGTGTGATTTTATGGTATTGTATTAACATGAATATGACATGGGCGCGTTTTCTTTCCTGGTCAAACGCATAAGATTTATGATACTGTTGTGGTTAAATGATACATTAGTTCAACTGTTAAGATACCTGAGCTTCTGAAAAAGGACGAAGCAATTTCGAATTAAGTCTTGAAACCCTCAAATTATTCATTTGCATGGGGATATAAAAGCCGGTTATGCCCCTGCGTTCCATTGTCTGGTCTCACGGCCACTGAGCTTTATAAATGTGTTGGTGAGAAACTAATACCAATGGTCATTCATTTTGTCGGACACATGGTGTCTTGCTAGACAGCAACTCGTCCTGTAGCTCACTCCTTTGATTAGCTTAATGTAGGCAGCGGTGTTTGTCGCATTTATCTGGCACTATTACTGCCATTTATACTGCAGCAGGAGTGCTCTCGCTTGCCTCGCCAGTGAACCGCTAGGATTCGGTAGTATCAATTAATGTTAAAAATGCATGTTTGTCGCTCTTCAGGGCATTTGTTGCCTCACCTTTCTTTTGTATGCTCGTGTTTACAGCGGTACGTAGGAGTGATCTGCCTCACAGTATACGTAAACCAAAAAATGTAACCTTGCCAACATGCGAAAACAGGCGTTTTAGTGTTCGGTTGTGATGGTTACTATGTCAGTTTTATCTCTCTGTACTTGCCAAAACTCTAACAAAATGTTACATGCTATGTTATTTGTGTTGCTTGTATCCTCGACATTTAAACTGACGTTTTCTCTTTCTACTTTTCAGGTGAGTGAATGATAATCTAGACTGAGGTGTAAATTAATAATGTCAGCACTGTACTCTGGCTGATAAGGTAGGTGTCTTGGTTGGAACAAACGAGCGGCCGGAAACGAACAACCATGGGTAGATTTCAGTTTAAATAAAGTCTCAATAACCCAATTATATTTGACTACCCTGTTTCTTTTGAACTTGGATTCTGCTCAGCGTCCTGCAGTCGTTTTGGGGATATATTAACCAGAGTAATTCACTGAGATCATAATAAAATGGATGATTTATTATCGTCTGTCAACCTGTGTACTTCCAGACACCTATTAGCAAAGGGAGTTGTGCATAAATTTTAAATCTTACGACTTTCCTGTAAACCGAGGATGCCACCTTCCGTTCGTGTTTTACGTTTCTTCCTGAGCTCCTTATTAAGAAATGAGCAGTCACTAAAGCACTGCAATAACTAACCAACAAGTTTTCGTTTGTTCTTGTTAATTAGGAAACAGGCAATTTATTACCCCGCGGTAGTATTTTATCCTAGTCTTAATGGCGAGTTTCATCCCCTGCAGGTCCCGCGGTCGCTGCTCCGCCCATTAGTTTTTAACCTACACCTGGACTTGCTCATTTGCTTTTCTCCATTTATCTGTTTTCTGCTGGAAGCAATCAGATTGTAGTGATGAGATGCGATCAGAGCCTGCTTAACCCTGCTACTTCCTAGTTTTCCTGTTGGATATCTTTTAAACCACTCCGCTTCCACGGATGGCTTTCTACCCTCAAGCTGCTTTAAACATTCGGGTGCATTGGCGACTGTGTGGCGGCTAAATTTGCTTCTAATGAAAAGTAAGCAGCCTATTTGGTGAATTTCGCCCTCCACATTCCAATCTACAATTGGTTTGTTGTTTTTTTGCCTGTGTGTGACACAGCTTGAATGCGGACACCAAATCACCAGAAAATGTGGGTGCTTAAATGAAGGGATTTGAATTATTTTTCACTCCTTGAGGCAGACAGCCGAGAGAACAAGGATGCTCCGCTGTCTGTGCATGGGATTAGAAAGCGAGTTTGCAAGAAACACTGCATTTCTTTATCTGGAATTTGAAATTGAGTTTGTCTCCCTAGAGGCAGATTTCTGTGGTTGAGAATCATTGCTCTGACTTTGTTATCAGGCATCTAGTAAGCTGGTGTGCCAGACCTAGTTCCCCCTAGCACCAACTCTGTATACCCAGACATTTCTTGACACCAATACTAATATAGACTGGGGCAGTTTGTGTCTCTTTGGAGCTTTTTGTCAATGTTTACCATATCAGTTCGCATCCTAAAGGGGGATGTCTAGTCATTATGACCACGTTTTGATTATTTATCATCCAGGTTATACCCATTTTGAGCGACCATCGTAAAATGCTTGTCTTTCCCATTTATACACGTGTTATTGTTGTCACAACATTTAACGAGTAAATTGTCCGCGCGCAAATGTGTGTACGCTTGGCTCCTACGATTAAATTAGCCGGCATTAATTTCACGATGCACCCGATGTGTCATCACGAGCTGAGGTCCAGGAGACATCAAATGTGATAGAAGTATTCCCATACGGTCAAAGCATTATACATTATCTCACTAAGTTCGTTACAGCGTTAATTGCTTAGCCTACAAATGACAAGGGTATTAATCCGTGACACTCCTAACTCGACTGAAGAGCAGCTGGCCCGTAAAGCACACGTCATCTATGTGTCTAAAGTTGCCGAGTCGGATGCCACTGCTGTAGGTTGTGGCGGCACTCTTCTAGATTAAAATTCCTCCGCGGGGATTAGATTTTACTCCCCTGTGGTCATAAGCCAGTCTTGCCTCATTTGTGAACATAATGGGACATGTAACTTTTGGCCATTTGCGGCGCAGTGGCGGGGCGCCGAGGGAGACCAGACTAGATAGGCTCGAACATGAGGGAACATCTGCGCATCTCCTCGTTCCCGTGTCTCCTCCATCATTCATAAAATTAGAGAACTCCATGTACAAGGGGCTCTCCTCTGATTGTAAAAACCCTATGATGGATGATTTGCCTTATTAAATTCGCTCATTTAGACGAGCGTGGTTGTACAATGACAACACGACACAGTGTAGAACATTCTAAAAATTCTAATTTAATCTCTGCGCATAACCTTTGCGGCATGTCTGGTGTTTTGGTCGTCTTTAATCATGTCGCTGTCTCTACCCGTAACGTCGACGGTGACGCACATTATTTAAACCATCTTGACATCGTCACAAAGCACAAAGTTGCCATATATTACCTACACCCACATTACCCTGTTTTATCAGCATTAAAGGCTTATCCCCGCCTCGTGGGGGTATGAAAATAAGGAAATCTTTATTTTGGCAACCCTGGCATTTCTCACAGTTTTACCTTATTTCCCTTAATGCGGCCGAGGTAGCAATATGTCTGTCAGGAGAATCATAAACCAGGAAGAGTGTAATATTTAAGATTATGCCTTTTGTAGCACATGCACTAAAATAGAGGTCTGAGTCCCCAGCTGGTTTTAAGCAGAGTTATGAGATAGGTAAAAGATATATGAGCGCGCCATCGGAAGCCGAATGCATATGTAATGACGGTGAATGGTGATTGTTGATGCATCCATCTGCCTGACCTACTAACACTATGTATATCTACTGACAGATTAGTATGTACTCGAAAACACGAGGCTCCCACCACCCTCATAACCAGGTAATACTGGCAAATCAGGCGAACCACTCGAGGTGCTCTGTATTCAGCACAATTCTCTTCTGGTAAAGATTTGTAGATCCGGAGCCGGCACCGACGCCTTGTTTTATCGCTCCTCAGTCAAGCACACTTCATAGGTAATTTATTGATCTTTAGTTGTCAACTTAGGGGTTACTAGCTGAAATACGAGCTTAAAAAGATGCCAATTTCTAGTATGCGAGTGTCAACGCATAGGTGGTTGGAAATGAGAGATATGTCCTGTGGGGGCAATAGTGATGCTTCATGGTTAGTCTATCAAGGTTCCTAACTTCCTCAGCTCGGCCAGACAATGGCTCCCCTGATCCCCCAAGCATGTTAGCATGCAAAAGGATGTATATGCCCTATTGATTTCCCATTTGTCCATTTCCAGTAATTACGCAGTAGTTTAGAGGCTTGTGACGGATTGAGGGGGCCGTAAATGGCCAACTTTAGGCACATTGCTCGCATTTGCGAGAAGATTACCTAGTTGGGGCGCTCAGCTACTCGGGTTTTAAGAAGAAGATTGTGTTCTTTACTGGATATTAAACGGTGCTTCCTGGTAATTTTTAAAGAATGACAACAGCTCCTCTAGTACAATGCTTGAAGCGCCGCTGTACACACTTTAGAACGCGAGTTACGATGTAATTAGATTCCTGCGCAGCAGCAAGAAACCGGACCTGAGGGGCAACTGGCGGTTGATTGACCTGCGATGTTTTTCTACAACGAGGTAGAGGAAAGCTGACATATTTTTTTGCTACACTTGGGTGTATTATCAGATGCATTACCTGTTCTAATCTGCTGTCGTGCCCTTTGAGATGGGATATTTCTATTTTTGCCGGACTCCCGCCTGGAAAGTGTGGCCACCTATTGAGCTTAGGGGTTTAATGGTCGGTTTGTGTGTGCCAGAGCATGAGCGTGTTTGACTTGCTCCAGCCCATTGGCCTAGCCACTGATCCACCGCCTGCTCATTGCCCCTTCCTCCTGTGGGAGCGGCCTAAAACATCACCTCACCCTCGGGGAGAAATCACCAAGATTTATTCTGCCATGAATTCGGTGTAATTGCCGCCGTGCTCTCCCAGTTGAACACCTACTCTAGTTCCCTCATCTAGTAAATCTGGTGCCTGACAGGTGGGTTATATTGTGATAGGCTGTAATACGAATGGCAACTTTTAACAGTCGAATCATTCATTTCTTATCCTTCTTCGCGGCTTAGACTCGCACAAGTTAATCAGTTTTACCTGCGTCCGGGATAAGCGGCGCAATCCAATCCGTTCCAGCCTGCATCCGATTTCACACAATCCCCAAACTTATAAAAAATCATATGAACAACACCGAGTCCATCTGAAAAGCATCTCCTTGAGCTAGATCTGCAGGCGCCCGGTGCCATAATGAAAATAGCGCAAGATTTAGATGGGGCCCCTGTGCTCCTTCACTTTTCACGTCTCGTACGCCGGGAAAACACGTTCCTGTGTTATTTTTCCGGTTGCTCGTTCCATTAGGCCGTGTTTAACTGTAGTGAACGCGTTTTTCTGACGATACATCTGTGCCCCGCCAGAACCAGATTTCCTGGTACAGAACAACACCTTGGGTGCGGCGGGAACCTAGCGCAGGTGCAATGTCTCGACTTCTCACCGCATAAGTTGTTGTTGAACATAGATGAAAATATAAAATATTTTAGTTTCATTGCCAAGCAGTCATTCATTCATAGGCAATAAAGATTTCTAGCGGTGGTAACTTTTCCCTTGGTGTTTGAAATAAACACATTCATCTTCATAGAACACTCCCGTCCGAATCGATATCAATTATCCTATCGCAAGGCTAAGAAATAGCACATAATTCACACTTACAAAGACAAGGGGTAACGTATAGAATACCCAGGGCCAAATCTGTGCGTTTGGAGGTCTAACACTCGCACACCATAGAGAAAGAATCAAGGCGAGTGATGGATGAGCTGCTGCACGAGCAGCATATATTTAAAGGAGAAAGCGTTGCTTGTGTGTAGAACTATGTATCTATCGTGGTACTGTGGGGGTGATATTATAGCCTGGGTGTAGATAAACTGTAGCTGGCTCCGGGATATAAAAGTCATCCCTCCCACTGACCGGTGGCCTCTCTCCTGTGTAAGTTCATACTGAGTTGTCGGCAGGACGAGCAGAGATACTGCAACAGATACAGGGAGGTTAGCGCCAGGTGTCAACCCTTTCTCCGCCCTCTCGTGCTCTATGAGATGTGGCCGTCTCTCGTCGCCACAATTGACAGCTTATACCTCTACATAGATTAGCTCGCGTGTCAGATTTGCACCTCTGTCCCGCACCTTCTGCATCCTTCTGGCACTACTCGCCATCAACAGTCACTGCTGTCGCTTTCCCACTATTGATATTGCGTGAGAGAGTGAGCTAGTTGCTGAGAGTCAGACGAGGCGCAGTCAAGCTGCGTGTATGATCCGTGCCCATCAATCAAACCGGGTGCACACTGATCATCTCCATGTTTCGCGTCAAATCCCAGGCTTAGCCTTGTCAGCTGCCTGTAGCCGATGCATCTATGTGTTCTAATCTCGACTCTTGCCGCCAACGGATCAAAATACCATTTGCTGAATCCCACATTTTATCTTTTGTATGGAAAGCAGAGCACGTTTTGAAGCCCGGGTTGATACGGTGGCTCAGTCGGTGGCCACAATGCGGGTAGTTGAGGGACAACACGGTGTTCCTGAGCCATGCTGGGAGATGCTCACCAAATTAGCTGTCACGAGGGCTAGATGCTAGACCTTCCTTGTTAACAAGTCAAGTGAAAGGTCAAATTATGTTTTGCTTCACCAGTTTGTGGGACATAAGCCTGTAGGTATTTAGGGGTCTCTGTGGGCTACATATCTGTAGTTTTTGGGCCTTCATTGTCTGTGTGCTCGGCATCGGGATGGTATTTGGTTAAATTGGGTGTCATGAGCCTGCTCTTGATGCTCCTACTTTCCAAATCTCGTCTGACAACATGACAGCTCGCCGGGCCACATTTAGCTGCCAAATGCTCGTGGCAATCATCCTGAAAGAGGCTCTCCATATGGAAAAGAAGGACACAAACAACCATTCTATAACCCATGGGTAATTGAGTGGAAGGCTTGAACTTTACATAAAATGTTAAATTGTGACTAGTTTATTCGATAGCGTAACACTGGTTGTTCTCTCCGTGTGAACCTATGGTATTCTTTCTTTTGGTTTCACGTATATGCCAGCAATGGAGTGAATTTGTAAACAAGAGTATCAATTCCAAAATGTGCTATCAGTATGTTCGACTTTTGTATGTAACTTAAGCAGGCTTACACCCCTTAGTTTTGTTTGGTAGTTGGAGCCAGACAGACTGGTTCTTATATTTACTTTGTTTTATTAATATCGTTCTGTGCGTTTGTATGTGAGCAGCACATGCAAGAATGAGTGATGCCCTTCTCTGCGTCTTGTCCTTGACATGAGAAGGGAGTTATTTGCTCGCCTGTTTCTGACTGTGTGCCAGATCACTTTTAGGATGACAAAGAAGCTCGAAATAAAAAAAGTGTGCCATTACATGTTTCTGTCATCAATTATCGCCAAAGAAATCTGATTGTTTGCTTTGCGGGTGTGATAAGATCTTTCCGCGATGTTTACGTAAAACGTAGCGACAATCCTTTTAGTAAGATTGAAAAAATTGTATGGCTATGATAAACTGATAGCTTCTGAACTCAGAAATGAGACTGCCGGCTTTTCACGGCAGGGCCTCAACTTTTCTGTCTGAATTAGAAGCTTGTAAGGATGTAGGGAGCCGCATCTCAATAACGTTCCTCTGTTTTTGTGACTGACAGCAGACACCACGCCGAAAGAAATATCTCCATGTGTGCCATCCGCATCTGAGAGCGCGGCAGATTGGAGTACCAGTTTAGTGTTCTTGATTGGCACGTATTTATAAATGGAATCAAGTGAAACGCAGCTCGAGGTTTAGATAGATGGCTAACCGTCCGGAGCGGCAATTCTTTGTCTGAATTGATAATGTACTATGACATCCACCGAATCAGAATCACTTCATTCGCCAGCAGATCCAACCGACCAGACAGGAAACTTGGCTCAACAAAATCGTTAGCGTTATTCCATTATGCAACTCCTGTGTTGTGCAAATTATCCGCAGGAAAACTGTATAACTGGAGGCATTATTAATTGTTGTACGCTAATCACATTCCTTTAATCAGGTGATAGAGCTGATGTGCGTTTTTGTGTTTTATTATCTGTGCCCACGTAAGCACGAACACGCCGTGAATGTAGAACACTTCCTGGCCGAGCTGAGCATGATTTATTATCAGACCACCGACTCGTTTACATGAATTTTTCTACAACTAACCGTATATATTGACGCCGATGTCCAGCGTATTCATGAGAAGGGAGATGCTCGACTGCGCATACACATAAGTGTGATGTTTTTCTAGCTTCTGACATGAGGCTCCTGTAATGAGCAGCCGTACTTTCAGCGAGATGACAAGCAGAGTTAGAGATGACATTTGGCTTCCCGCAATTTCCATTCTACATGTATGCGTGTGCATTCCGCGAATTTACGCCCGGCAGTTTGCATTCCACAGTTGTTGTTTAGTGTATAAATCCTGAGTTTCTCATGAGCACAGCCGGCAGTTTTCTCCTCTCACCTCGAACGACACATTTTTCTGTAAATTTTGTTTTCAATGGTATTGTACGGGACGATGATGAATACGCGGTATTGAAGCCGGTTATTACATTCTGAGACTTGGTTTGAGTTAGTGAAATATGTTGTTCTCCTCGACTATCATTCCTGGCGTTCGGAGAGAAGGAAGACGCCGCAGAAGGAATACTTCAGTGTCTAACCTCTGCTCAGGAGCTCCCCAATCATTAACTCGAGTTCAGTTGAAATAATTACAATCCCTCCAATGTAATGGGGAAGTCTGCGAACAAATCTGTGGGGAATCCTTGAATATAATACCCTCACTTCTTTGACGCCTCGGCTTTGTGCCTGGAGAGTAATTATTCCATCAATAATTTCCGCTTTTAGGATGGTTAGATTCATAAATGTGATGATAGGAGGTAATAAGCATTTGTAATAGCTTCCCTCACTACAGGCTGATCATACCCAGGCAGGCCCGAGTAGTCTCTGCCAAACTGCCGACCTCCTCAGCTCCGGCTGGATGTGATGGACAAAAGCAGGCGATGTGCTAGGTGTGGTCGGCTTGTGATTGGATGATTACCACACACTGCCTTGGGTGGGATTTAAATTTGATGAGCCTAGACCACGGGAGCTTGGTTCCTTGTAAGCCATGAATCTCACCTCGATGGACCCCGGGCACTGACCATGCCTTAGTCAGCTGCACACGATTACCAACTCATTTTCCTGTTGCCGGCAGGGCTCCAATCTCCATACAATTGCAAATAGGCCAATCATCTCCCATTCATGTTTTAGTTAGGATATGTACTGCACTTTTCATCTCGTTTAAGTGTGTTCATCAGAAGCAGCTCCACCAGTCTTTGTCTTGGGTACCTGCTCGGTCAGAGACTATCAGTACTTTACTGCTGCGCCACTGACTCTTCCCCATATACCTTACCAGGGAGGATCACTCCACCCGACCTTCATTACCAGACAGTTGTTTGAGCTCGCCGATTTTATGTTCTTCCTGTTTCTACCTCAAGGGGCTGTCAAAAAAAGATTCCTCGTCAAGTTGGGCCGAATGACCTGGCACATTCATTTCCTCAGAAATGATGCGTCTATGCCGAGCATGCGATTTAGTTCTCCCGGTTATGAGAACACTGAGGGATTTGATTTCCCCCCGACAGTCTTGTGCATACCTTGAGTGTAGATATTATTGCATGAGGAAGTGATATCAGTGTTCTACCTGGGTGTATTTACTTGGCAAGAACACCGCGCTGATGAATTCCGGCCCACTCCCCACTCACCAGGTGTTATTTCTCTCCATCGTCAGATAAGCCTGGTTATGTCGGTTTTGTTTATAGACGCTACACGAGAGGGTATATTTTACCTGGTGCCTGCGAACAAGCGCCTTGGCTGGATATTAAGAGCTGATTAAGTTGGAGGTATTGGTGCGATGGTCAGGCGTGATGCCGGTGATTAACCGCTGAGAACTGCGGGGGTCCGTCGTGCCGCAGCCACCGATCAGCCCGTCATTAGATAAATAGTATCCGTTTCTTATATCAGCAATATGTTTCTGTTCTCGGATGTCGTCCCTGACATTCTGTGAACTATTTCTATCGGATCTGTAATCGTAGCGATGGTAAATCAAGTAGCGCGCCGGTATGTTCCATAAAAACACAATCACTTCCCGAACAGCGAAGTTCCATCATTCGACCTTCTCGCACATACATCATCTCCAGGCAGGCGACTCTCCTGTCGCAATTTTCTACTTTTCGCCACTCACCTCCTCCTCGGAATTTTCTTAATGGCTTCAGTATTGGCGACTAAGAAAGTAGACGATCGTGTTGGCTGAAGTCAGGCGTGTTATGAAGATGAATGTTCACCTTAGTCTGTATCAGGGCAGGTGTTGATGCTTCTATTTATAATCTGTACGTGAAATGACCTTTCTAAATCCTGCTCAAAGTGAATTTATATGAGTATAGGGAGTTGTTAGAACCCTTTATTGATATTCTACGCATGTAGATGCTTTATTCAATATTTACCACCGGACAAGTTAATTTATATAGATTAGGATCAATGTGAAATTCCAGCACCATGTGGTGGGGGTAAAATCAAATTGTGGAATAAGGTGGTGGTAATTTACCGGTTACACCTGGAGAGTAGCCCCTCTTTATGGTGCCGAGACGTGCTTGAGATGAGCAAAATTGGCGAATAGCTTGGGAAGCCCGAGCCGAGATCAGTGAGCGGCTGCAATGAGGCGAGGATTGAGCAGCGAGAGAGGAAGGTGGCTCGGCTCAATCTGTATGCAGTATCCTGTGTGGGCAGGAAGCCGCTCTGCTAGCAGCACGCTTCGGGCACCAGGTAGTCGGGCTTTGTGCAAAGTTACAACTGTGCTGGCAAACGTATCCAGCCAAGCACACCGAGGATAGCCGAGTCGCGGCTCTCCTCTTACACCCCACACACCCGTAAACTAGCGGGGATAGCCACTCCGGGGACTTGCCGCTCGGTGTACACAGCCGTGGACTCTCCTGCCTGATTGTTGACAAGCCACGAGCAGCCAGTCTCCAGCCAGCATCCGTCGGGAGATCTACCCCCACATAACCGGGACTTACTCACCTTGGGTTATCGCGCTTCAGATGGGAGCAGCTTTCACGGATAACCGGAGGCCGCCCGTACTGAGGGAGTTCAGGAGGCAGACGTAAAACGCTATGATTTGTGCTCGCCTCCATTGAGAAACTTGCTGACCTAGAACTGCGTGTTAGGAATTCTCAATATTGGGTATAGATACGGCGGGAGAATTTACATTGATCAGCGTTATATTTGATATGTGCTTGATCAATTCCCGGCACATCTGCTCTGCATGGAATCGGCCGGTTTCAGCAGGAGTTTGATGGCAACGATTTCTGGCATCTCAATATTTTTGGTCCATAAGACATTAGCAATAATTGTAAGCTGATCAAACCGTAGGCATTTGATATTGATTCTAAAATTGTTGTATTAGGTGAATTATGTTGTGTCACTCTTTCATATTGTTTTCCAGTGTTTTTTCACCCTGCGTTTCCGGGGAGCGGCTAGAGGAAAGCTCAGTCAGCACGGGATTCCAATCCAATTTAGCTCTGATATTTAGTTGACCCGAGGTTATAGCAGTCAAATAGATCGTCAAGATTCGGATGATAGCGTATTTTATCGACATTTTAGATATTCACAAATGGAATAGCAGCCGCGATCATTGGATCGAAGATGAAGAAGTGCTAATTTTCAGGTATGATTCAATGTTGTTATGATGAAATGTTACAAGGCGTCATTGGTAGCGTAGGCGGGAGGCTAATGGAACCATTACTAGGGGATGTGCTCAAACTCTCCCCACTTTGATCTCTTGCTTCCCTCTGAACATCATGTACATAGTAAGTTTTCACTATAATAAGGTGATGGATAGTGCTTGCCATGTATAGTTACGCTGCCACATCCTTCGCGGTTTCTTGATCAATTTGCTGGGCGTTGCTGGCTTGCCCGGCGTTTCGTTCCTAAGGTGATGTAGGACCGGCGGGGTGCAGAAAATCAGCGGTAATGGAGTGTCGAGCGTCACCTGATGCGCCTCCCTCCCCCACCCCGGCTCTCAAGTCAAGCATTCTTACCTGTGCTCGGCCAGTGCATTAACAGCACTGTTCTGTCGCCATCACTTCTCCTCCCCATCCTCTACCTACTTACCGTTCTCTCGTGAAGGTCAGCGGGGTCAGAAACAGATTCGTCAGAGGTTAAGAAACGTCAGGACAAGCGGCTAGGCAGCGTCTCGCAAACAACGTAAGCTGACAATGAGAAACGAGAGAGTGAAATGTATAAACTAGCAGTGCTTATTCTTCACTCGCGTGCCGAGCAAGCAGGCGCTCGCTTCATCATTAGTCAGCTCTTGTTAAAGTAAATATCCTCCGTCAGCGTCACCTGATTTATTAGTGACCATATAAATCGATGCACAGAAGCGGCCCGCTCCTGGAGGCGAGCCCACTCGAATAAATTGCACCCTGGTTTTGTTTTTCTTCCATGTCACCTGCGATTTTCAGCCACCGTTCGCCTGAATCATTTCCGCTGCCTTTTCAGTGAGTATCCCCTAAATGTTTTATGGTGGCCATACTGGGCGTTTTCCATGCCTCCTCCTAACAACAAGGTGAAGGCACACAATTGCTCCATAAATCTCTCCACCTCATTGCATCATTCATTCATTACTGTTCACTGTTATCATCTATCACAATTCCTGCTCCATCTTGCTTTAATGGCTTTTGGTGTTCGCTCTCATTTGCAGCCGGAGTGCTGCTTCTTGATAAGAGCAGTTAGGAAATGTTGCACGGCAACAGGCAGTCACCCAGCGCTGGCTCTCCCATTGTTGGGTGGCTCGGGTGGGTGAGCAGCACCCCCACACTTAGTGTCATTAGTCCCTCATCAATGGTTGCACTCTTTACGGCGCTGTCTGTTTGCTATCTTGTCAGACCGTGGTAGTGTGCGACGTTTCTCTCAAACTTATAACGCCAACTGCCTGAGAGCAGATGCTACCAGTAATTTGATGGACGATTGATGCTCTGAAGTTTGACCACCGTAATGAGTTTAGCGGCACAGGTTTTACAGCTGTGACATTGTTGCCGGATACGAGCGCACGCCTCAATTCCTCAAATTGCTCTGACTTTACTCGTTTGCCGGCGGGCTGGTCAGAGTGAATTAGTTAGCCAATACCGGTAGTCACGCTCACTCCTCGGTCGCACATTATCAGCTAATCCCAACTATTCTAGGCGGTTCTAGGAAACTGCAAACTATGCAAACGTTTAGTTAGGCCGCCGTCCACTTAGGTAGGTAGTGATGTTTCCAAGCTAACCACAGAGAACGACCTGTGGGATTGGATCAGGTTCTCGCCTCACGTTTATCGAGCGGATTAAGTTTGTGGAGTTTGTTTCCTTTACGCGAAGCTCTGATCTGATTAGCGTGGAGAGAAATAGGCGCTAAGTCAGATAGGAGAGGTGACCCGGCTGCGGTTTGTTTAAGTTCGGTGGGCCGTGTTTACCTGCATACATATTGTAATAATCTGCGCTGCAACTGGAGATCATCTTGAAAGCCGGAAAGAAATTTCGGTTTCATCGTCCGTCTGTCAGGCATTAGTGATAAATACGTTATTACGAGATAACATGAGTCGTTAGCAGATGTAGATATCTCGTCAAAGCGCGGAATGAGAGTAATTTATCGTTATTTGATACCTGTACCAGGTGTAGCCTCATGATGCCGGAGAAATAATGAAAGTCGTGTCAGTATGTGAAAGGAGTTGATCTCGCCCCATCTCTCTCCCTCTACTGGGACAGAGGGGCCTGCAAGAGGTTGACATGATGTAGATACATCCGCTCCCATTGCTCGTGTATAGTTTATGATACAGCACTCATTGCTCATCCCACTGTTGACTCGGTATATGTTGAGAGTGACTTGCCAGCCGGCTTAGCAAAACTCGCGTTATTGATTCGCGGGGGAAATAATTTCCGGATTGGATTTGATTTCGCTGCTGCCAACAATGTGCTTGAGGTTATTAATTTCGAGCGATTGTTAAGTCTAATTCCTTCTCGGTGGAGACTGTTTGCTCATCTTGTTTTAAGCAGTTGGGATGGGCGGTAGATTGCTCCAGTGCACGCGTGGAGATTAAAGTCCCGCGCTCCTGAATTATGTGTGATCGACATGTACGGCGCCTTCCACGTCAAATGTGGGCATAAAATTCATGCCTGCGATTTATTGTCTGACTGTGTGCTCGAGCCATTTAGCTTTTCTCCCGTACACCTTGTTATTCTCCCACAACAATTAATAGTAGAGAGGAAATTGCCTCGTAACTACCAGCAGCGGCAATGCGTCCCAATTGTAACCGATCTTGTTGGATTATTTCATAAGCTCTGGCGCACTTAAGGAGGGATTCAATTAGAATTCATAGTCCTCATTATTCTCCAATCAAGGCGCTGTGTGTCGCACTAATTCTCCAGTCTAGTGTGTGTGTGTTTGTGGCCAGACAAGGACTGCAAATACCCGAGCTCATTAATTTGGAGATGGGACAATCGGTGAGGGAAGAGCGGTCAGGATGCCTAACATTAAGATGAATCGTCAATTACACGTGTCTGCTCGCGGTCTACTTGGTCCTGGACCTGTCCTCCAAATCCAGGCGAATCCATCTTACCGGGTTTGTGGGCCCTTACGTCGTTGGTATATAGAAAACATGTTGTCGTGTCGGCATTGTTGGACGTGGGGCTTTTCATCATGCTCCAATCCATCAGTTAGCTGCCACCGTACAGGCTTAGGGGGACACCTGGGGCCAGGCAGGCACGATTGTCTTATACCCCGTGATCTCTCCCCTCGCCCGGGGAAACGTCCCACCTCCCCACTTATACCTCCCTAGACGATGTCGCTCATCAACTTACCCGTGTTTTCATAACCAATTAATCATCGTCAGGTGACAAATATGACAAGTCGTTTTGCTTAACACACTCGATGCTAGGAAAACTTACTGGTAAGGAAAACGTACGCAATTACCTTTGATCAATTAGCTTCAGCCGCCCAATCTATTTAAAGGTAGGAATTGGGTTTTGGCGAAGAGACATGTGCTGTAAAGGCGAACCTCATTAGTCTACCGTTGGCTGATGCCTGTAATCTCCCCATGAGCTGCAGGAAACTGTTCATAATCACAGGAAGATCAGGTTGGGAGGTGTTTTTATGGCAATAGGTAGTAGTATAATTGGCCATAAGTCGTGCAGATGATGGGATGCAGATGGTAATAGAGGAAAGGGATGGTTACATACTGCGGTACTGAAGCCACTCTGCTACACGCATAACTGCTCCCCATCTTTCAGCAGGAGAAACGTGTAAGACCGCGCGGCTACAAATTGCCGCACATACCTCCGCTGGTAACACTAAACCAAACTATTACACGTTACATGGCATCGGGAAATTATTTCTGATGCCCTAAGATGCTGCTCGGCTGAACTCCATCTATGTGTCATGTGTGATGCCCGTGTGGAGCGGCGAACGTGAGAGTGGCGAGGTGGGGAGGATCAGCCACCGTCTGGAGGTCGGTCAGAGGGACACAGGCACCTCTGTCAACAGGGCACACAACCACCTCCTACCGCTTAACACACGGCGTGTAACCATGGACCACGGCAATATGTATCGCTATTAGTTTATATCACGATAAACCGAGGTTTAAAAACCTATTAGTATTCTCTTTAGCACAGGTCTGGGCTATTTAAATTCTGGCAATGCCCTGCTTGTTTCACTCGACCAGTCGGATCACTTACATCAGAATTTTAGGTCACAGCTCAATGACGCGCGAGACACAGATTGCTCTCGTCGGTGGCTAGTTTTAGACCTTGAGGTGCCGAGGTGGCCGGATAAGAATTGCACGGTTGTAACCCTCCCCGAGCTCTTGTTACTTGACAGGCTCTCAGTTTCACACCCTTTGGGGACATTACCACAGTGATATGTGGGGTTAATTCTGGCATGGAAAGAGAGGGATATAATTTATACAGGTCCTCAACCCACGAGACTCTCCAAATGGATCAATAATTTCTGGTTCCTCCCATGCTGCTGATGATAAGGCGGTGCTATAATCTGGAGTCACAATCTTCCTAGGTCGTATCCACTCGAACATTAACAAGGAACGGCTCTAAATAGAACACCTTTCTCTGTTTATTGGCATTGTGAGTTCATGGGAAACACATGTCAGAAAGTATTATCTAGTCCCTTATTGCCGAAGATTTTCCATGCAGGTAGTCAAGAGGCCGTCCTCATCTCGGATTAATCACCAATTCAGCTCGATTTATCGTCCGTCTTCTGCGTGCTGTATATATAAACTCATCCCACTGACGCCAGATACAAAAGAAAACTACCATGCACACCCGTTTACCGTTACATGTATTCATCTTGCACCGTTTATTCCTGCACTCTCTCGTGTATGAAAATACATATTATATTGTTGTTTCTTTTCTTTCAGGTAAGTCACTGTTGTAAGAAAAAGAAAAAATGGTAGAAATTCCTGGCTATCGAACTCTAAAACAAAAATGAAATGTTACCTATGAGTATAATTGTGTAGTATTACCATCGATAAGTTGTAAAGAGGTTGGTATGAATGTTTGGTTTCGTAGACAAAATGAGTAACGTTTAGGAATATATACAACAAATACAGATTAACATACACGTATATCATTCGGCTTGTATATTCCCAACTCGAGCTAGACACCTCTGAGAATCTATGTTTGCATAGAAACCCTGGCGCCGAACATTGTCAGCATATTGCGCACTACGTTAAGTTTTAGTAATGACATTAGAAGCCCATCCGCCAGATGGTTCATGCAAACAGCAACAGGTTTGTGGCCCGTCTCCTCGCGCCGACATGACACCAGCATTGTTCGCCTGCCAGAGGATAGCCTGATGGAAAACACTGCTGAGCAAGAGTGACATTTGCTTGACAATGTTGTTGCTGTACAACAAGTTTCTCCCGGACAACCAGCGAGTCGTGGCTGCTGACCGCCTGTCTGTGGGATGGATGATGCGGGTTTACATCGTATAAGAAGTCTAATTGATCCCCTACTCGGCCTGTCTCTGACCCAAATTTCATTTGGTTGCCCAGCCGAGCTCGAAGCCACAGCTCAACCGCTATTCTCAGGACAGATGATTGAATTTGGGGGAATTTACTGGAATTATGCCCATTGCAATTTACAGCCACTGAACTGAAGAGATTTGCCAATATAGGGAAATTGTTAAGGAAGCCGTCTGTGTGGGTCGTCGAGTTGTTGCTAGAACGGGGAATTCAGTTAGCTAGCATGCATTGAATTACAAGTTTCAGCCTCAATTCTCTACATTGTGAATTTATCGTCAAGTCTATTTCCTCGTCACCAAATGCTCAATTTAGATCCAACAGTAACGATAAGATTCTTACAGTCCTAATGGCATCGTGATTTGCATAATGATGCCGCAATTGGTTTGATGATATCGTTAGGCTACCCCTTAGCGAGTTGCCATTACTGCATTCTAGCTCACAATGGTGCTGTCACGAAAGTAAAAAAAGTAATACGATCATACGTGCCACTGTTTTAAGTTGATTTATTACTAAACGGAAGCCTGGTTATTCTGCTTGATTGTGTGTTTCATTACTAGGTTCAGTTGGTGTGTTCTTTATGAGCTCTCGGGAATAAAATACTTGCGATCTCCGCCATAATAACCTATAATATATGAATGTGGCCATTCGTCATCGGGCGAAGAGCTCCAAGGCTGGAGGGAATAGCCGTGGCCTCTCCCTCGGGCTGTAGGCATCAGCGTGGCTGGAGGGAAGTAGTTCTGGCGGCTAAGGAAATGAAGCGTGTGCAGTCAAGAAGCGTTATACCTCTCCGCATATGCCACATCAGTACTTTTTCATGGACCAGTCAATTGTAATATGAAAACGACGCTGTTTGAGATAAGGCAGGCAATCTTGTGGCAGATCGGTACCTGGCATATCGAGTGAAAGCGTTAAATATGCCATACTCAGATCTATTGGTATTTGCCGCGTCTTCGATTAGATTAGTTTTCCACATGGTCCTCTACTTAATGTTCTCAGGCTTGAATAAGGAGGCCTCTTCTCGGTTTCCTGCCCACTGGTCTCGCTCATTGATCCGCCGAGGTCGCTAGAGCCTGAGAATTGTGACCGTTGTGAGCCTTGGTTTATTCCAGAGAAGTCCGGGTTACATATCAATAACTGGCATGGTATTCTAGCGACTCTTTGTCGATGAACGACCTCATTATTGAACAACTGCATACATTTGCATTTGAATTTGAGCGCCACCAACCCATGACAATGGGGAAGCCATGCAGGAAACAAATGAGAAATTACCAGGAATTTATAATGCGTAGATTCTTTCCATCCCGGCGTCATGCATAAGCTTGATTTGTTTAGGATCTCTGGGTGTATTTATATTGTGCGTCTTCATGTGTGATAAATCAGATTGATGTTGTGGGATTTAAAGCTCGCTTTCTAGCCCGTCTTGTGCATATTTGTCCAGGGTTGAGCTCCTGTGCCGCCATGCTTAACTGGTTAGTTTCCCTGTCTGAATATAACCACGCCGTGATCTATTGCTAAACTGGGAAATTTTGCGCAAAAATTGGAAATTTCTATGAGAACGCCGGCGGTACGGGTAGAGGGGCAGCGTGTCGAGGTAGAGATAGCACATCAGAGCGAGCTAGCTGTGGTGGATTACACGGCTAGCCACGGACTTAACAATCTGAGTCATGCTCTCAGATCCGCTGATCCGACAACAATAAGTCAAGCGTTACCGAGCTCTCCATCCACCATATTGTAGCAGAACAGAATTTAAAGGCGATGGCGCCTCCTGTCTTCTCAGTGTACCCCCGATCATATAATAAAGCATCTGAATCCGGCGCGCTGGTGGTTGCCCCGAGTTAAATGTTTGAGTTACTCGGGTACAGGCCGCTCTGACAGGCAAACAGGCGGACTCCTGCCTGCAACAGGAAGAATATTGATGTTTCAGGCAGTTTGAGAGAGTGGGCAGTGCTCGGCTGTGTTGAGATGCAGGAAGAGGCTTATCATATACGGGAGAGGCGGCGGGTGTAACCAAGCTTGGCACCAGCAGCAGTTTCATCATTTTCCTTGTGTGGAATAGTCTCATTTCCTTCTCCCTGATCGCTACTGAGGAGAGCTCCTTAGCGGTTCTCCGGGAGACTGGAGTGAACACTCCAGCCCGGCGATACGCCGTGTACTCGTGGTGAGGGCCGACTCCTCCAGAGAACGAGAAATGTCATAGGCTGGATATGTGTCCCTTCTTGTCCCCTGCTTACCTCTTTGCCGCTTTTACCGCTACATGGAAGGAATGTTAAAAGGTAAGCTATAGCAGTTTCACAGCAAATACTAATCAGCACTGGCAGCGCCTCGCCTCAGAGTTGTTGTTATGCAGTCTTATAAGCATTTTAAAGACTAACTGCAGGTCGTGATGCTACTTTTCCTATGATTGTATAACTGATAAAGACATTCTAAATACAGGCATGCTGATCCAAATATGTATATTTAATCTATGTTAGTTGTTGTGTGATTCTGATTTTGATTGGATTGATATGTGATACTCATACCTTAATATATTCAGGGTTTGTAGTTGATTATAGCGTGTGTTTGCTTCCCTGGATCCAGCACCACTGTTTGTAAAATAGCTGAAGATATAAATCCTAATGTACTCTGCGATACAAAGTAAAACTAAGTGTACACTATGTTCAGCATTCCCTGGACTATCGTACTTTCTAATACACAGACACGGGCTGCATCAGATAATATAACAAAACTGCTGGGTTTCACCCATGAAAATAAAGTACCATGATATAAATTAACCTCGCGTTTAACAGACATTTATGAAGTGGCTAGGCACTAAACAAGCAACAGTGGTACTGAAAAAAAGACAGTTCTCTGCCATCTTTTGTCGAAAAATATACCCACGGGGCTGCTAACGTTTTCACAAACGACTAGGAACATTATTTGTACGCTTCAAATATTGGTATAAACTGTGTGTAGGGATAACAAGGATCACCTGCTCCCACCAGTCCCTTGTGACTCGATTTTGTGAGCGAGCTGCAGTATATTGAACTCAATTTGGGGGGTCAGGGCATGTTATTATTGAATTAGCCACCAGTCCTCATTATCTGGGGACTGAGAGAATGCCATGTGGGATAGTGTATCTCTTTACCAGGACGAAAAATATGGCTTCACGGTCAGGGCTCAGCAGACGCCATGGTGAGATGAGTATTATGGTCTCGCATCTGCCTAACAAAGGACCCACAGAAGGGTTTTCTCGCCGCTTTCGCCAAGCCCAAATGGGGGAGGTAAGATTCACGTGGTTACTAGCGTAATCCCATTAAGCAGGATTGCTTTGGGCCTAACCATCATCATGAGTGATTTTTACAGATTTTATTGCACCACTTTTTTTCTGTAATGAAATTACTAGCATGCTGGCTAGAGTTTGAAAGAAAAGCATTTCTGCTTGTGCTGGCAGCAGTCTTACTTTGGGTATTAAAGAAAATCATGAATAATATGCATTCGCTCTCTAAAATCAAAGATACCTTGAAAGCTCGGCAGATGTGTGTTTTGCTCTCTCCAGACACAACAGTTCTAGCCTTGAAGTGCTTTCGAATCCATTTAGATGTGATTTTGAATAGTTACCCCCAGGCTCGGTGTTGTTAAAAATGAGGACATTGTCATTAATCACAATAGCTATCCATTCTGGAGGCTTGTCACTACTTGCTCCCCATTGTGTGGAGGCATTAATCACTCGTATTGTAAATCGTGTTTCAGCTCCCACATGAGTTACCCGAATTGCATATTTCCTTCTCACGTTCGGATTAGTAAAACAAATTGATTGGAGTTGAGCTCCTGAAACCTTCTTTTGGCGCTCTCTCGGATGGAAAATTTAATTTCTGTCCATTTATCAGCAATTTTGTAACACGCGGTTGTTATGATCTCATTAGTTTGTAATAAAAGAATCTAGCGAGTCAAGCTGTGAGCAAATTGCTCATGTTTTAGAATTTGTCAGAGTTGCCTCGCTTTCGATGGGTATAAATGTCCATAAATATCCAGATTATCCCTCTTCATTTGAACCGAGTTGATTTGATTCACTATTGTGTTGAGGCAGCTCGTGGATATATAATTACCTAGTGATTGCGACTAAACGAGGGATTCGCCATTAACGAGAAAGTTTCTCAGCACGGCGTAAGTGACTGAAATTGTTTTATTACAAACAACAGCGCCTTTATCAACACAATTCTTCTCATATCTCCCTCCCAGCTGCTACATATTCTCAAATTATTTCTGCTGGTCATACATGGGACATTTCATAGTTTCATATGCATATTTTGGCTATCTGATGCAGTTTTATGACGCCTTTGCATATTCAAAGCATCTTCGGTTTGTATGACAAGAAAATGTTCCTCGCTTATGCTCGTGGCATATTCAGCATGCTCTTATCTGGGCCGTCGCTGCACATAATCTGATGACCCGTCGGTCGAACTATTTGCCTTACTCGTTGTCAGTTTGAGGGTAATCCGCAGTTTTGATGGCGAATCAATAGTTATTGCATGGGTCAGGCGGCAGCGGGATATCAGAGAGGCTACTCAGCCTCTTATACTCGCATCGAGTCAATTCATCATCAAGTATAATATCAGAAAAATGAAAGCCAAGAAAACAATGTCGCTGATCTGTGGACCGTCTGCGTTAGAGGGCCGGGATAAGTTCCACCATTATCATGGCCGACTCGAGTGTACATGCACTAGTATGACCTTCTCAGTCTGATGCACAATGGCACCTTCTTTCTGCAGATTAATGTTGTCACATTTGTTTGAAAATGGCCTTCATTACCAGTGATATTGTGTAAGTGTTTCGCCTTGTTTGTTTTATGTCGGAGAATTGTCACTCTTTGGCAATAGCGCTCGTCATTAGTAATCTACTCTGAATCCTCAAGTCGCACATCAACCTGAAATATGGCGCTATAACTTTATAGGATGGCTCCTCTTTTTGTGCTCTATTTTATCCTCGATTTTCTCACTTCGGAGGAGGGAGTCTTAAGCGCCATGAATCTAACAAGTAATTCAAGGCTCCCCGGTGACACGTGAATGAGACTTTCTTCATTTTGAAAATGAACCTCCTCACCACTTGGAACCAACTCGACGCTGCCTCCTCGCCGACAGTTTCCTGCGCTGAAATCTCATCGGACCCTCCCCAGACTTTTCTTATTGAATTATGTTGCTCAGACAGCAGATAAAAACTTGCTCGTCTAATTTACATTTTAGCGGGGCCTGAATTGTATTTCCCCCCTTTTAATTGGTTTCCTGTGAATGGCCTTGTACCGTTATTAACTCCCGGGGTAATGGAATTTCACGAGTCCTGGCCTTTGCCAGAGGTTCGCTTTTCCAGATAAATAGATAATTGCCATTCTCTATTGAATTGTCTAGACCCTCCTAAAACATACGTTTTTCACTGATTAGCTACTGTTGGTTGACCTTGCTTCATGGGACTTCAGCTGCAGTTTCATTTAAAACGTTTCACTTTCCTGCATCTTTCCATCACCACTCGACGCTTAGCATCAATTATTTCCACTGAAAATGTTGTACACGGAGTGTTTTCAAGTCACAAAAATATGGAGATTTTAATCGAGGTTTTGATCATTGGACGGAGTTATCAGAAGGATTTCCATTGGCAAGAGCACTCAGATACTTGTGGTACATTCAATACTAGAATTATTATTTGTTAATCTTTGATATATGGCTTCATATCTGCTTCAGAGTTCAGTCCATTTCGCTGGGGACCCAGAGACTGTCACTTTGAAATGAGATATGTTCAATTTTGAGTCAATGAGCCACATAACCGAGTAATAAAGTACAGAGACGGGAGAACTGCGTTAACAAATGTCAAAAGCTGCTGAAAAGAACAAAGTCAATTTGATCAGCTTATTTTATGAAGCAAAGCCCGAGGATCGGCTAGAAAAGTGGGGAAGCGCATTTGACAGAGACGGCATTAGCCAGGAATATCTTTGGTCGCTGGGGAGCCGGTGGAATTCATCTGGACAAAAGACATATTCAGCAGTTTTGTACCTGCGCTGCCAGACAGTCTGCTGCAATGTGTTTGTGGGTCTGCCATACGCTTCTCAGTATTAACTATTTCAGGATAGTGTCTGATGAAGTTTAATTTCTTTTTGGCCGAACGTAAACCTTGTTGAAGCGGACAGCTTCACAATTGCCTAGCTGCACCGGTGCCACATAAAGGTCAAGCTTTAATAATGGAAAGAGCAATTCTAGAATGACTGTCAGTTCCTCATTCATCAGATTATAAGCTTGGTGCCACGGGGCGCAATTTCGGGCCACTAGTTGACAGTCATCTCCGATTATTGGATTACCAGCCACGTACAATATTATTTATCTGAATCTATAGGCATTTCTGATCACTATTCCTGACAGGCTTATCATCATCGAAAGTTTAGGCTGTATTCCTTGCCGAAAAGATGAATTTTTTCCCGCCTTGAGGCAGGAATGTGCCCCATTATCCGGCGCAGCGACAGCAAATGGATAAAATTACCGAAAGTTGTCAATTCTATGTTTCTCTGATGAAGTTGTGCAATCAAGATAACACCTCGCGGCTCTGAAAGACTTTTCAGCAGCACAAGGTTGTGTTTCTCGGTTCTGCCTGTGAAAACATCTCTCTGATGATTCTCTCGCTTACTCACTGCATAGCCGGGGATTTTCTATTCGCGCAGACGTCGTGACTGAGTGGGTTTTAGTGAAGGCCAGGCAATCCTATTCTTACTCGTACAGTCCTAAACATCACCAATTATGGGACATGTTAATCTGATTTATATTTTAATAATAATAAAACTAGTGTCCTGTGATGCGACTGATTTGTGTGAATGTAGAGTATTAGATCTGTTTATGGTAATGGATAAAGCTGACGCGGATTTTATTTGTGTGTTGGATTAGTTTCCGTCTGTAGGTAAATTCTCCCGTCAGCGTGACAGTCTACCTTCCTCCCGACAAGGTCAGATAATTAAGATGAATCTGGTGACAGGGAATTGTACGTAGTCCGGAATTAGTGCGGCGGTGTCCTCTGCAATTACTTCTAGTGTGCGTCTGCTCGTATACTCAAGACAGTTCTTTGTTACTCCGAGTTTTATTACATCGCTGAAGAGTACCGATCCGCCTTTTCTATGTACAGTTTCATATCGGAGTGTCTCCGCGTGCTTAATGCCTGATGATTGTGCCCAGTAATGCTCAATGTTTTGTTTGTTTTTCAGATGACATCCCAGATGTGAAAGAAGAACCGACAGAGGGTGCCACAATTCCTGACGACGACCTCGATATGGAACGTGGGTTGAAGCGTCCATTTCCCTCGGATGGTGAGGGCAGCTCACGGAGGCGTAAGAAAAAGAAGAAGGTCCCTGGTCCCCCATTGCCAAAGAATGCATTGATGCAACTGAACGAAATCAAGCCAGGTCTGATATATTTTCGAAATGTCTTCCCACCGCCTCACGTTATCTTCCTCTTAATTGTTGCATGACCCCAATTTCGGTTGCATCACGATGTCAAGCGTTCACTGTCTCTCAGCAAGACATAAATATTGACGCTGTAACAGTTTTATTGCAATAATTCGGGTGAATTATTTCCTTAAGTCACAGTCTATTGCTACATGTATGCATTTGCTGAAAGCTATCTCTCTCGTGCAGAGCGCAAAAATGTTAACTAATCTCAGTTAACGAAATGTTTCATTAGCGGACCCACTTATTTCAATATACCGCCGCTGAATCATATCTGCTTCTCCATTCTGTTCGAAAAACATGGAAGCAAATGTTACGGAATATTGGTTCAATTGCATTTGCTCTATAAATTCAGTTGCGTCCATGTTCAGGAAGCTCCCTCTTGACCTAATTTCAATATTGGCCGGGATTATTCTAGAAATATACAACGCCAGACTGCCACATGATGGACCCCGGGCCAATGTCACTTGTGCCAGGCTCCTCGATAGCACCTCATCACAAGCGCTGTGCTCGCAGCAACGAGGGCGAACCCGACCCGCTGATATAAACGTCCTTTCTTAATCATATAGATTTCGGTGCGCCGGCACTCGATGGTGAATCTCCAATGCCCTCAGCTAATATGGCTGAAGAAGGTCAAGGGGATAGTTGGATGTAACCTCGCCGCAGTTAAAGCAATTCTGCCGCGATTGTTTGATAAGGATCAAAGCTTACATGGTCAAGGCCTCAGTATCAGTTCTCGTCAACATTGAACAAGCGGATGGTTATATCACTGTCTGGTATGCATCTATTCTGATGAAGATGCTTTCCATATTAGTATAATGCTCGCCTGAGGTCTTACAGAATGGGTAGTTACTGTCATTTCTCGGGGGAACGGCTCTACCAGCCGGATCCTAATTGTTTTCCAGCTCAATGTCACCCGGACTAGAAGGGTGAGATTTGACTTTGGCGCTCGGGATATGCCATTGAACGCTCGCAAATAAAGCTTTGATATAAGATGTGGTCGGATGTTTGCGGCAGAGGGTTGCTAGCTTTGGCATATTACTGGCGGTAGTAATCCAGAGAATGTACAAAAAACACCCCTTAAGAGATTCAAGATTATCGTCTGCTCTCGCAATCACCAGTATATCACGATTATATTAATCCTCGAAAAAAAACCCACATAGCTGTCCTTGATGTTTTTGGAAATAAATGTACATTTCTATGAAGCGCCACTCTGCTCAGATTCAGGCCATGTTTATATTGTTTGGAATGAACGCCATTAAAGTTGATTTTATTTGTTGTTTACAGGTCTGCAGTACCAGCTCGTGTCCCAAACAGGACCGGTGCACGCTCCCACATTTACAATGTCCGTCGAGGTGAATGGTGAACTTTTTGAAGGAGCCGGCTCAACAAAAAAGAAAGCCAAATTGGTGGCTGCAGAAAAGGCGTTGGCGTCGTTTGTCCAGTTTCCCAATGCTTCAGAGGCCCATCAGGCATTGGGGCGTCAGATCCAACAAGGGGGAGATTTTACCACAGACATTGCTGAATCCACACTGTTTAACAACTTTGACCCGTCCCAGGGCGGCTCGAGGGATAAAGAGGGTCCTGGTGGAGTAAACATGCCCCAGTCTAACGGCAACAGCATGAGCACTCCACCACGTTCCCTCGTATCCCAGCCGGCCGGTAAAAACCCGGTCATGATTCTAAACGAGATCAGGCCGGGCACTAAATATGAGTTTGTGTCCGAAACTGGAGAATCGCACTCCAAGAATTTCACCATGTCCGTGACGGTGGACGGAGAAGCTTTCCAAGGTTCTGGCCGCAACAAGAAACTAGCCAAGGCGCGAGCAGCACAGGCTGCCCTACAAAAGATATTCAACCTTGAGTTTAGCGCATCACCAGGTATACAGCCGCTATTCATCCTTACATATATATATATATTTGCTATGTCATTATTAAGTTTATGTATCCCCCCAGACACATTCGTGTTATTTCCAAGAAAGCATTTTGCCCCCCCATTAACTTACCAGATAATATCTAGTGATGGCCACACATTAAAGATTAAATGTCTTATGAAGCGCCCGGGCCCACCGCCCTACATATTATAGCATGTTTCTCTCTACTCCATTTTGGAACCAGTCATTTTTAATGTCCAGCCCCTCGAAGTGTCGCTCCCACTTTAGAATGATTAACACATATACAAGCTCTAGGGGAGTTGGAGTGACGCAGATCACTCTATGTTCCTCATCATTCACCAATCATGTAATTCCTGTTGATCTCCTGACTTTGCTGTTCCGCGCTGGACTTAAAGACACCGGGTGATTTATCTAGCGCTGTTTGACACCCCAGATATTTGCCTTTATTTCGTGATTGTGGTGTGATGTTGACCATAGAGAGGCACGGGCCTCATCGCTTTTCCTCGGGCACATTTTGTCAAGTTTCACCGCGACACTTTTGCTGATCACCCGCCAACCGGACCACGCGACCAGCGAACCAAACCATTTCCACTTTGGAAGTGGTCTCAGGAAAGTAAGTGCCAAATTTTCACATTAGTGTTCCGCATCACAGAGCAACCTCCTCAGCAATCATTGTGACTCGTAATGCTTTTATTACAAACGTAGCCCCCAACGCTACCATTTACAGATGCTGACTGTCAAGAATACTAATTAAGCTCATTAATTGAGGAAGGGATAAGTTCCGGGGAGTTATTTGACTGTGATATTTATTGTGTCCTCTGCTTGAGCGAGGCATGATCAGAGCCTCAAATGGTTTTGTTTGCGTCAGGGCACCACTTGAAGCATGCAGCAGGATACAAAATGGTAGTAGATTGTCAAAAAGAGGAAATAAGATCAGTTTTTTATGAATCGCCGGCGACTCCCCGGCTGCCTGACTGGAATACACGCCCGAAGTGTTTATTTATTTTGTTGATATAAGTCCGACTAAGACGATTTTTGACAGGTTAGTCGCTACTACTTGAGCGTCAGACCTCCGCATAATCATCAATCTTGGCCGTGGCACTCGGAATCTGGTCAGATTCATCTGTGCTGAGCACACATTAAACGTCGGAGAGAGCCACCATTCGCGGCGATGAATCAAGGGATCTGGCAAATTCAAAAAGACAAGTAAGGCCACTGCCGATTTATTAGAAGTGTAGTTATTGTGAATCGCATACAGAGCAAAGCTAATCAAGCAAATGAGCTGCAAAAAGCCACGGAACAAAAGTCAATTGCGGCAGCACAGTAAGATGTATGAGAGGCCTTGCCTGGGATAACTACGTTAGATCACCGGCTTCGACTCAAATGCAATGACTGTTAATTGGATGCAAATGAAACAGAAAATGAGTGTTTCGTTGCTTGCTTGAGCAGAAACTTCGTAATAAATGTTATTTCGGAAACTGTCCCTATGGGATAGTTAGCAGCTACATATAAGTGCTCTCAGGCACCTTACGATACAAAGAAGGACATTCCCCCAAATCAGCCTGGTTTAGGCTTTTGTGCTTACCACATTTTTTCTCGAGGACATTGAGCGTTGTTCTGTGGCCAGTATGGGTAACTACCCTGTTACAGCCAGTACTTCTGACGCATCTGCTCTGCTTTTGTTGTAGAAAACAAAGTCCCCTTTGAGTGTCTAATAGATTGTGCCCACCAGAGCCACCGATGCCCGAAGCTATTGCAGTCTGAATGGGCAGTGTGACTGAACAAAATTTTACCACCCATTACCCCGGCAATACAACTTGCCTCTTGCACCTGAAGTTAATATATTTCCTCGCATTGTGTTTTTATCCATAGTTAGTGGTGCCTATAAGAATTGCTGAGCCATCTAACTCCAGTTGATGTCCGTCTATTTCTGTTTTAAAGGCAGAAATTGTATGCACATTTGACATGGGGCTGAAGGACGAGCTTTTCTTATGGTACCACTCATTTTAGATAGAGGCAACAATGTGCGCCAGCGCATCAGCAATCGTTTCTCAGGAACAGCTTCTCTTGACCTATATCCAGGGGCAGGTAAATAACCCACTGGACGACACGACTAGAGGTCATTTATCGACTTTGTAATGGAGCAATAACTACGACCTCCTTCGATTGCTAAGCTTGTATCATTCAAGTGCTGCTTTTAAATGCTAGAGAGCTGACTGAGAGAATATTGTCTGATGTGAATACAACATATAGGACTCATAGTGATATTCAGGACGTTGCGCTGTGATGTTGTACCTAATGCCTATAGGGTGCACTCATTTCCTTAGGCCCCTAACAAGGTGCTTTTTGGAAATGACTTTGTTCTAATGAAGCCACTGTTCATTTATCATGTATGAATTTATTACTGTTTTACTTCTATTATGTCCATCTTTTGTGATTTATTTGAACAATTGTCAATGGCAATTGAATGTTGAAAGGTGAAATGTTGAGAGAAAATAATTAAATATTGTTCTGTTTGGATTTTTACCATATGTTTGCTGTATATGTTCTTCAAGTTGCTTCTTATTTTAAGTAATTTTAAACAAATCCTTGGTATTGAAACAAGTGCCAGTACCTAAATGTTAGTATTCAATACACGCAACCAAGATTTGAAAGAAAAGCACAGTCATGCCTCCATGACACCCATAAACCTCATACTAAAGTAGTTTGGAAGCAAAAATTGTAACCATGTCGGAATTCGGATGTTAACGACCATTTTATTTTCAAGCAAAGACATGATACTTTATATTTGTATTGTGCTTCCTTTAGATCTCCTATAGTCCTGTAAATTGTCATGAAATCCCCAATTGCTATACTATTTTTTTGCCACTGAGATTGAATGATTGTATTTCTTTATCAATTGCAGGTTATACGATGAGGTTTGATGTTAATGAACAAATAATTCATTTCAGTGCTACTTAAGCGGATCTGACCCCTTGCAATCCACACCTTATTTATAAATCACATGAGCGAGTCTTCCTATACCGTATTGCTTAACGTGTCCACCAGTTATGATATTGAGATGTGGTTGTATTAATCATAGTCGTAGTATACTTGCCTTCATCTTTTTTCAGGATTCAACTTCAAGCTACGAGGCTACCCTATTTGCTATCGATCTGTTTCACAATTCAATTCAAAGTAACTTCCTGGATGTTGCCCCCGCAGGTAAACTGACAGTAAGTTACTTTGGTTGCATTGTGAACTGCAGATTACGCGGCCCACCTCACATGCCCATACAACTGTCTGAACTGGCGTCCATCTTTAAAGCAAAACATGACTATTTATTTGGTATTTCGATGCTTTATAATGTTGAGCGCCTCTCAGACTTACTTTAGTTGGAGGTGAGCACCTTCAGCTTGCTGGGGACTGTAGCACAACTATAACAGTGACATACCACACCCGGCATGTCACACAGTCAGATAGTTGTGCCAGCAAGCTGGGGGTATAGGGTGTCCCACTTCTCTGTCCAATTCTCACCTCTCCTTCTGCCAAACCCCGCACCGCCACCGAGTCACATCATTAACCTGTCTGCTCATTTTATTCACACGTGTGCTCAAATGCTACCGATAAACTGCACTATCCCATCCGACTCGAATATATTTTTGAAATTAAGCACAGGCTGAATGCCTAACATAAGTTCTAGCATATACTGGTTGCTTGTACATGTAGCTGGAATGGTTCACATTGTCATAGCAACTGCTTTAACAGTGCAAGCTGGAGGCTTGGAGCTGCACGCAAATTGACACTTTGTAGTCGGGTCAGACAAAGCTTTGTCTTACTGTTAGTCAAATTAATGGCATTAGCTGGTCGACGTGTCTTACACTTGCATATTGCATGCGATATCTGCATTTGAAATGCATCCCCAACCACTGTTATTTTACGGACTATATCGGCCAAACTGTGTACGAGTGTCCTTTACGATCACCAGTTACTCTAGCCTAGTTAACCTTTAAGGTTCTCTTCACGAGGTGTAAGTTATGTGCTATAGACTAATTTCAGATTCACATGTAATAGCACAAGACAACGACATTAGGTGCTGCAGACACTTTATGACGACCTCTGTAAAGAAACTCTGCTCTCAGGGTATGCACACAGTTTGTCCCGTGTAGTTGATATATAGACTAACATCACCGTTAGTTCGATAATGATAAAATAAATATGGTGTACTCCGTTGGATATCCCCACCCTAGTTGCTGTTTCGCCGTATTCCATGCACGATTGAAATGAGCCCGCGCCGGGTATGCTAACCATACCAACATCCGCAATTAGATCCATCACCAGCCCGATCCTTCCCCCCCATCCATTCTGCCTTTAACATTCATCAGACGGCCCGTGATCGTACAAGATTTAACACCGATCATCTGCTAACACGAGTGATATGGACGTTATTTACGCTACGGTGCATGTCTGTGTGCGTACCATAAGGATAGTTCGCAAGCTAACCGACAATTAAACTTCCCGTTACCTCCTCTTTCTCCCTTTCTCTCCCAGGTTCTAGTGTGAGATGGGTCATCTGTTCACAATCTATCAAAGCAGCTTGCAATCTATATATGTGTGTGTGATACATGTACATGTATATTCAATTTCAGTAATTAGGTCAATGTTTACAATACATAAGTGAAGATAGATATGTGCAAAGAATGGACAAGTTATTAGTTTAGATCTGAGGTCTGCGGCATCATTAATTCCATCAGTATTTCTACTGTGCACGGATAAGTACAAATCATCAGTAAATCAATAATGTGATCATTTGATCATAGACAATTTGATTTTAAGATTAAAACCCATAAATTTCACTGGCAACCATCTCCTCGATTTTTTCTCAGTGTGCCGATGATTTGATTATTATTGAAGCTTTAATAGTGAATTGATATATTTGGCTAAGTGCATTCTGTCTGTGAGTGGAATGTTTATAAAAAAAAAAAAAATATTCGTTGTGGCCACTATATATATACGTATTTTGTGTTTCGAGCAGTATTAAAAGTTGGATGTGCTAAGGTGTAAAATAAGGGAATGCTAAATTTGGTGATTATGTTTGACTGCTGTAAGTTGTCAAGGTTTGTGATGGTTGCCGTAGAAATTTTACAGTCTGGTTCGTGTGGCTTGTTTTACTTCAGTATTCTCGACAGATTCGCCCTTTTTATACTGGTCTGCGTTCGATGTTCTCTTGACAGAGCATATTTATCTGCAAGTATACTGTAGTAAACAAAAGCTACACTAACCCTGGACTGCAAGTCTAAATCATTACTAGCGTAAATGATCACATTTTGTGAAACAAAACACATAATATTCATTCACTGAAAGTTCTTCCAAATTGATAACATTCAAGAATCTTGAAGAAAAAAGTATCAATGTACTCAAAATTTGCCGCCATTCGTAGTTTATATCGCTGATGCGTAACTTGTTTAAGATGGTATAATAGCAGCGAGGAACTGTGATGGGCATTGTAGACACCACAACAGGGGTTGTGAACTTGTCAATTATTCTCTGGGAAGGTGTTCACATGGCAGTGCACCTGTGCGAGATGGAGTGCCCAACCTGTCGTGCACTTCATGTGAATATTCGAGCATTTCTTGCAGTGTGCCCCGAACACAATTGACAACGTTCATATCCAAGCGACAAAGGTGGTCAATAGTTCACAATGTTTCATACCGTTCCACACATACGCCTAGTATGTCCTGCCTCTACTAATTGACAACTATTACCAGACACGTACTCATATGCTTTCTTGTGTTGTTCCCTCGCAGGTACACAGCCTGTTGGCCCTAGCGACGGTCCACCAAACGTGTCTCAGGCGCTTGCCGACCAAGTCTCGAAGCTTGTCATCAACAAATTCAGCAGCCTGACGAATGGCTTTACTTCACCTTATGCTAGACGTAAAGTTTTAGCCGGAATCGTGCAGACATGCGGTGATGATATTGAAAATGCTCAAGTTTTGTGTGTCACTACTGGCACAAAGTGCATCAACGGAGAGTACATGAGTGACAAAGGACTCGCGCTAAACGACTGTCACGCCGAAGTGATCGCCAGACGATGTCTGCGCCTGTACTTCTTCAAGCAGCTTGAGCTTCACATGCACCCACAGTCGGCTTCCGGCTCAGTGTTTGAGCTGGGGGAGAAGGGGGGCTTCAAGCTGAAGGATGGTATCAAATACCACCTGTACATCAGCACATCGCCGTGTGGAGATGCTCGCATCTTTTCTCCTCACGAGACCGCCATAGAGGGTGGAGAGAACGGCGCCGACCGTCATCCGAACCGCAAGGCCCGGGGTCAGCTCAGAACCAAAATCGAATCCGGAGAGGGCACAATTCCTGTGCGCTCCTCCACCGGTATCCAAACCTGGGATGGCGTGCTGCAGGGAGAACGACTCCTAACGATGTCCTGTAGTGACAAAATAGCAAGATGGAATGTTATTGGTATTCAAGGTAAATGGGGTTATTTTCAGTTCGCCGGTAAATAGGCTTATTATTTTGCACTTTCTCATCGGGTAGTAGTAACATAACCTAGATAAGTACATATTGTTATTTTTTCTCTTTACAGGAGCTCTTTTGAGTCACTTTGTGAAGCCGATATATTTCAGTAGCCTTATATTGGGAAGTCTGTATCACAGTGACCACCTTTCACGCGCCATGTTCGGACGTATCGGAGAGGTACCTGACCTTCCGCAACCTTTCCGCCTTTGCAAACCTCTGCTCAGCGGAATCAGCAACCCGGAGAGCCGTCAGCCCGGCAAAGCTCCCAACTTCAGCATTAACTGGTGCATAGGCGACGCAGCCATGGAGATTGTCACCACGATGAATGGTAAAACCGAGGGGGGAACGCCATCGAAATGCTGTAAATACGAAACGTTCAAGCTGTTTTGCGACCTGTGGGGGCGGATTCCATCGCTGACCCTGCAGAAAATCGTGTCCGAGCCTCACGTGTACGCGGACGCGAAACAAGGTGTCATGGAATACCAATTAACCAAACAGGCTCTGGCGAAAGCCTTCGAAAAGGCCGAATTAGGGACGTGGATTAAAAAGCCCATGGAACAAGATCTCTTTGAGCTAGCGCAGGCTGAGTGAACGGGCGTCACCAAACTGTTGGTGTCATATTCCTAGCACACATGAAATGTGTTGTCACGTCAGATATTGCTCACTGTGTTCGTCCGGTAACGGGATAATCCACCTTCAGAATCGCATAGATTCCGCTGTTTTGACATGGTTATTGATTTTCAAGGACTCCGACTGCTTTTAGTAATGCATGTCATGTGGATTTATCTAGCTTAATCATTAATGAATTCTGGTCAAGCAGAGGTATATATATATACATATATATATATATACATGTGGAGGCTGCCATACTCACTGCTCCATCATACCAGACAATTCATGTTAACAATTGGAACGTGTAAAATCTGGTCTCTTGCTCAGCTATTGTCTCCCTCAAGCAATATTAGCTCAATAATACATTTCCAACTATTTTTCTCTCAATTTATAACATAGTGAATTTAATACACCTGTTTATTACAGAGCAATTGTGCTTCTGATATTGGGTGGCCAGAACTTTCTTCCGAAGATGGCCCATTTGCCAGGAAATCCTTAAAAGATTTAATCCGACATAAGCTTCTGAACCTTCGCCATCCTATAAAAGAGAGTGAACTACTTTTAGAACTTGATTTGCATAGTCTTTCGGTGTAGCTTCTATCGTGTAATTTTCCTTTGGTAGAAACAGGAGCGTTATAATAAATACATATACAATGAGAAAAACGGGCGTGAACGTATTAGGTTAATTTGTATATTATGTATGAAAGTGTATTTTATTTGTTAGAAATGTATGGACATTGTTTAATTGTCTGAATTGCCCAACTGTCGGCAATATTAGGTGTGTTAGAGGATTTTAATAATGTAACGATGATTTATGCAGGCGCTCTGCACTGATTCTCGGTGATTAAAACCGAAGTGGTTTT
>JAXGGS010333284.1:7905-19184 GCA_035585475.1 Armandia brevis
ATTGAATCTTTGACTTTATGATTGAAATGAAATGCACAATTGGCTAAAACAAGCAAATCGCACTTAAAATTATGTAATATGCTAGATAATATATCAGAAGCAATCTGATAGCGGAATTATTACCTATAATGAAATTTTACTCTCATCGATTCTTAAGTACAGATAAATTCCAAATTCACACCTTATTGATTGTTTCGACCATGTGAAATATATATTGGATTTAGTCTTGTAACGATGGGCGGAATGCACGAATGTTATATGATTATTCTTAGTATGTAGCAATTATGATTCATTTTGTGAAGCATATACCGGTGGAAGTGACCACTGGGATTGTTATTTATCACATCTTAGCTGTTAAATACATATAAGCCCAAAATAATTTATATCTAGTAAGTATCCATTGTCCCACGTCTAGCCATTTGATCTTATTTGACAGGGATTTATTTCAAATCAGGAACACACAAGTTTAAATGAAATGCAACGGACTTACAAAGTTATAAGATTACTTGTATGGTTTGTATTTAGAACAGATTGATTTTAATAAAAGTGATGTGAATGATGTAAACCTGACTATGTAATTTAATGCTGCCAGATACCACATTTAGTATTAAGACACAAATAAAAACTCAATGATGACATTTTTAGCATTGTAGAAAATACGACACACTATTTAATTTAGTTAATTATTCAGTTTTTAGTTAATTTACATGGACTGACATATCAGTGAATGAAATGCCCCTTCACTTTAATGAATACTAATTTGGTATTTTGTATTTTTTTGGGTAATAAAGTCTCATTTGGTGCGCTGTTACCTGGTACTGTATTAATGTTGATGTACACCCCACAATTCTGAAGTAGTGATCCATGAATATATCAGGTGAACAGCTAGAGTGATAATTTGGCCACTGCTATCCATGATACAGACCTGGCAGATACAGATGTGCAAAGTAGTAACTACGTTCCATTTGGAATTTGTCTCACCATTGTTTCAGTGATTATGCTACAAAAACAATGTGCCGTTTCTCAGCCATTCCACTGTTAATCTATCGTGACTTATAATGCACAGAATATCTCCCTCCCAACTCACATGAAAATATTTCTCATGTACAATGCGGGTTCTACGTTTTCATTGACGAAGCTAAAATGCACATGTATTTACCAACTACCCAAGTGATGCTGTGACTCTCTGTATTGCTTAGATATCAGTAGTATGTGATATAGCTGGTGACGCTAGCGACGTGATGTTATCAATCCTGAATACTATCCGGTAAGTTGAAAGTCACAAAAGGTCACATCATGAGCTATAGTCCCGCTCAGTTTCATAAAAGGATAGTCATATTTTTGTAATTGTCAGCGTTTACAGCTCACATATATTTATCACTGCATGACATGATTTATCGGTACGTAATAAGGGGCAATAATTTATTGTATATTTTGGCAGTCGAACATGCGTAATTTTTTGGTAGATCGGATATTTTAGATTAAACTGGACATAGCGCGATCATATGAATAGGTGATGTCATGATTGATTCGTTTTGAGAAGCTAAGTTGGAATTAGTTGAGAGAATCAGTGGTTACACTATATGCATCGACCAGTGATATCTCGAATCAAAAGTCGCCTATAAACGCGTTATTGTTGAGGTTGGATCAGTGAAAGTTCGATTTGACCTCAGTGTCTGATATTTTCATGAACTCTACAATCTGACTGACTGCACTTTCTTCTCTTAGCAATAACACAACCATTTATCGTGCTGAATTACAGTCAAAAGCACCTGAGTAGCTTCTCATTTGGTACTATTTATTTTGAGGTAATCATCGGATCAAACAAAAGAAACCAAACGTTCGACAATGAACTAGACAAAATTGTCTATATTGACACTATAAATGAGTCATACCTTCACTATAGACAGCAATTTATTACCGACCAGAAGACAGCTATCATCTAATTCAGAGGTTGTTTTTCTGATAAACGCTTATTGTTACCCCGATCAAGATTGGCCATCGGTTAATTGATAACGTACTAAAATGACACATGAAGCACAACTTAAGCAACTGAACTGATTAATCACCAAATCGCCCTCTAAACGCACCCGAAGAGTCACATTTACGCGTCGTCCCGACAACAACCCATAATCAACCGATTCACGGATTTCTCCCATGATTGATTGACTTTTAGTAACAGTTTAAACGACGTTCAATGTGACCCACCCGGGCAGAGACGAAAAGTTACAAGATCATTTGTCTCACCTAGTGACAAGATTATCTTAGGGGGCTCGGGGTCACTAATGTCTGGTCATATGTCGGTAGATAGGATTCCTCAATATGAAAGGGGTCATCGATCGCCGGTAAGTATACATCTAATATTGCCGTGTATGAGGCCAATCGCCCGCGTGTATGTATCTTTAGATGATCTTCGGTGGCGCCAGACGGCCCTGTCGACCACTCGGGTTGCACAATTTATTACGAATTTTGAAATGTTTTCCAGATTAGTCGTTTGTATGCGCTGATAAAATCGTCATTATTCACTCGAGGTGAATGCTGAACTGCATTGTTAGACTCATATTTGACCCATCGGGGATTAAGCGGATTACATTAAATAGCGATGTTCATGTAACCAAGTGAGCGGCGTTTCTTCACCAGCAACGAGATCATGATTAAGCGGTGATATGATCTATAAGGATCGTCCCCCCGACCGCCGATATGTCTCCTCCATCATTGTGGCTACTGTTGAACGCAGAGATAACAGTCATATACATGTATGATAGCCGTATTAGGCCTTTAAAAGGGCAACAAACACGATAACACTGGGAGTAGATATCTTAATCAGTCATCATCGATGTGCATAAAAGAAGTCCAGGGGAGTATAAAATACTGACCCGACAAGCATCATCATGTATCAAGCTCAAGATGTTTTATGTGAAGGGCTTTTGATAATCGAACTATTCAGTTGTCATTTAACAACTTAGTCTTTCCTACCGTGCACAGAATATACACAACAAAATGTCTTGTCCGCTTAATAGTGCAGGATTAGTTCTGTCAAACAGATTCCAAAATATTGATAACCATTTACTAATACCATAATGACTTGAGTGCCCCATGAAATAATATTTTGATTACTTGGAACAGAGAAACGCTTATGGCCGATGTGGCTCCGTTCTTGATGAGATCACCAGAACATCGATGGGAAATCTATCTGCCTTCATCTCGAGTGATTTAGAACGTTGCTAGGCCACGTGTCTTCACTTCTCTATTCCAATAAACTGCGACTGTGACTCGGGCACTTGATTATTTTACACTTCTCCCGCTCGTATCAAACGCTCTAATCAAAGAAAACTTCCCCGTCCCCACAAACTGACAATTGCTGAGAATCACGTACTCGCAGCGTTAGATTTTATGACTCGACCGTTTATTTGACATAACGAGAGACACAATAGCTTTTAATTGGCTCCTCGAAGATTGTGTGCTTTTCGCAGAGGAGAGCTCCAAAATTGTGCGGAATATTGCGTGAAATGTCGTGGGAAAAGCCTCGTAAAGAATGGACACCTGGGATTGTGTTGTTTAGTTTTTGATGTCGGACTCCTTAATAAAGTAATGCGAATTGCTAATTAGGTGTTGCTTGAAACTAATTGATCATGTCATGACTTGATCGCTCAAGAATTTCAAGTCATACCATGAAAAGACAATCGCTCAGCACCACGCCCAACACTGTACCGAAATGAAAGCCATTAACGTGCGCTGCCGGTCGAGAAGCCCTCAGTTTCAAAGCGCGTTAAAATAATCCCGAGGCGCATATCAAACAACGAACGTATGTTTCTATGGGAGAAAATTTGACTTTAGTTCCGGGGCGTTGTAACCGGAGAACTGGTTATCTCCGGCTAAAAGAACCTCAAGAGACACTTACAAGTTCTAAACCCGCCGTTAGCAGGGCGATTTCTTTGAGCTCTGCGGGTACTCGTGAGAAATAATGCACCCTCGATCCGGACTTACTTGTTTTCACCTTTGCGAATCTTATTGGCAAATAATATGCGGTCGATAAATAGAGAAAGCTAATCAGCATACACGAGAATGAGGCTGAGCTCTTCCCTAACACCTCTTGAGCCTATATCACGGTATGTACCCGGGTAGATGAAAGGTAGAGGGTGTTTGGGAAAGTGATTGTGGCTACTGGTAGAATTAAATTTGATACGGGGGTCTGGGTTAAGCTCGCCCGCCGGCGACATCACCTGTATTACCGGGGCTGCTCTGTCTGTGGGGGTTATCAATCTTGACCACAATAATTTGCGATGAGATATACCTTGTGCGTTCTTACCTAACTCGCGAATCATTGCTCTATTAGTAATGCCGCGCTAATAAATTCTATAATTGAACGTTTAATGATGACGGATAAGATCGTTATTTCGAATATTCACCACCCCCTGACATTCCTTTCCCCCCGATACACCCAGATGGATGAAGATAATAAAGTTACATCATTTCTACATTTATTTTCGTATTTGTGATTTCAGCACTCGAAATTGTGGAGCCAAATGCACAGAGGCTGCCTAATTCAATCTAGATAGGTTCAAGAGAATGGAAAAGTAAGCACAATTATTATAATTATCATATCGGCATACCTCTTGATACACTTATGTATTATATAGATATATAAATGTCTATAAATACACACATATGTGCATATCATAAGTTAAATTTCTAATTTAGTGAGTAGCGATAATAGTATCATTTATTACAGAATATGATGTGATGACAGGCTTCATATTTCCATGATCTAATTATTGCCAGTAATCATTTATAAGTGCTATAAAAATAATCAGGAGCATTATAATCCTGCAGTGACTCCTGGTTGACAACACAGTATTGTATTTGACATTAGTATCAATACGCAGATTCTTATTGCATTATAAATTCCATTATCTTTCGTCATCATCGGCTTCTTAACAAATACCCCATCGAGGATGTCAATAAATGATGATCGACATATTCATGTATCCATGAACATGTTATCTAAACGCAGTAATCCTGATATGGATTTGGTTTTATAATCCTAATTACCGAAATAATACTTGAAGATGTCATATTAACTGAGCGATGAACGCATCATTTTGTGATATGATGTAAAATGGCGAAGTAAATTTGATCCCGATCGAGATAAGCTTTAATCTATAATGATCCAAATTAGGCGACTTATTTTCACGGCTTAATTGGTCATGAATACGTTGAAAACGAATCAGATTTTTATTTTTAAGAATATTGAACAACCGCCCTTCTTGGGAGTTTTTTAGATATATATCATGATGTAAGTGACATATTATTACTTTTACCGTGCTAAATGCGCCCACTTCACAAATTTACTTGTTGACATATTTTTGCATCCACGTTTTAACGACTTTTTCACCAGGAATGCGTCGCGAATTCACTCGAATGTGTTAACGTGCACATGTACCCGAAAAAAAAATAAACCAAAAAAACCCAGTGATATGTCTCGCCCACTGTTTGCGCTGTTATTGCGAGTTCCCTTGATTGCTAGGATGTGTGTGTGAAACTACCGTAGAAATTCTCTAAGCCGACCATCGCGTCCGCAGACGTGTAAAACATTCCCGATAAAATCTCCGAATCCATCTCGAACAAGCTATATACCCCTACTTGGCGACATCGGTAATATAGACTAGACGTTCAGTGTGGTCATTGAGAATTATGAACAATATTCGGGACGATAGCGCAATAGAAATGTTTTCTCTGGCATCGTCGACTACCGTTGAAGAGTTTAAAGGCGGACTGCTGGCGAGGGGAAGGTGCAAATTGTCCCCGGGTAAAGGCACAGACGGGAGCTGAAGCTTTTGTCAAGTAAGATAGCATCGGAGACAGCCACCCGATTTGGCACCTCGTCGAGAAAACGGCGCCAACGATTTGGTTTGGGGAAGAACGGCAGACGAACTCACCTGTTGTAAAACTCGTACCTAATACTCGGCACGTGACAAGGGTTCTTAGGTAAATCTAGCCGAGGTAGAGGGTTTTCATGGGGCCCAAAATTGTTTATATAACATGTGGATATTGAGAGTTTAGCTTTTTATTTTATTAAAAAAAATACATTTAAAAAGATCCCTCCAACCACGTTCTCAATGCTGCTCAATTGTTTGAATCTGCAACGTTGTTAAATTCATCATAATATAACCGTACCATCGGTCGGCTCCGTTACATGATTCGAGTTTATCATTAATAAAAATAATTACATATAATTTCATCGGCCACTTTGGCCTGTTTAATGGACTTGACTTTGGACGGCAGGACCCTCCCCCTTCCGTTGACCCCCGAAGCCACAAACAATAAGTAATTTTGCAGTAATTTAGGGGGTGAGGTCTGCCATGTTATCGGCGAGTTACACACTCACCAGATTAGATCTGACGGCGACTGAAAAGAGCCCTGGCGCCGCTCACACTACCCAGCACAGGCAAACCGCCCGGCTTATGACACCCACCGCTCATTAGGCGGCTTATAAACCCCCTGGCAGGAGCGCTAATCTACCGAAAACCACTAGAAACCCATAAACCACGTATCACCTTACTTGTATCGGCAAATAAACGATTATCACGAGCGACCATTAGCCAAACAACGCTCGCCCGATTATTGTTCCCGTCTTTAATACAAATTTGTAGGATTTCAATTAAGAGGTTGTCGATTTCGATGCCGATATGTTGATAAGTACTCAGTAATGCCAAGAGGGAGTGAAGTTCCGTTCTCCAGTCTCACCGGCGTCGGGCGGACCGGTAGAGCAAATAGTGGCAACGATACCAGGGTTAATAGAATCAAATATTACCTTAAATAAGTATTTTGGTGGGCGCCAATGTAAATCGATAGCTTCTAGTTGAAGTTTACCCGTTTTAAACTGCCTCTACATCCGTCCAAGAGCACCTTAAGTAGGAAGAATCGTTGTTGATATTTAACAAAGTTCGAAAGATGAAAAAGTGCACCGGAGACGGCGGGTTCTGTCAGTCGTCTTTCAATGTTTGAAGATTCTCTATATTGTTTGAGAATCTACGAATTAAACAACATTTTCTTCGCCATCGATTTTCTCATCAAATCCAAGTTAGTCACTAATTGTCAAACCTAAATCATTGTTTTGATGGTTAAACGTCAAGCTAAACATGAAAAATGACCGTAGCACAATTTTTCCATGCAGCGGCTGTGCGAAATTTGTCCACTTACGCTTTTTTATACAACGATATTCTTGAAAATAAATTGTTGTCTATATCTGTGAAGGATTGCGTAAAAAAAATCACTCGTGTTCGATTGCTGCAGCTGCAAGACTGTGGTGATTTATCAATACGGGAGCAGTTTGTCAAATAGTTTTTTCCTCTCGCACAATATTAAACTACCGAAAAAACACAACAAACTCGAATATTTGATCACTCCACCCAGATATTCTGAAGTAAGAACATTGTCAACCAATAAAAGCATCGTTTAGTAGAATTAACCTCTCGCAATTATACAACTGTAACTTCTTAAACCTTCATCTCCGGCAGATTTATCCCCGAGGTCGCTAGTTAAGCTTGGCCCAGATCTATGCACAGCTCGTATTAATTAGGGTAAGTACATCACGAGTTGATTTTCCATTGATAATTGCTCCATATCCTGTCTACCTTCAAGGAAAGTGACAAGTGTTTGGCATAATTCATCGGTGAAAAAAACCTAACTACAAGTATAGCGCGTGATTTTCTCCTCTCAAAATCAGGTGCGGACTTCAAAGCTGCAGTTTTTCTATTTACAAATGTTGTAACAACCGGTACCAAGGTTAATTGAAATCATTCTCTAGTAGCAGATATAAACCCGAGTTTTCTGATTTACGGCTGGAAAATTTACCTGATTTGCGAGACAATGACTTTATAGCCAATACGTCACCCGGTAAAAAAAGCGCAAAATGGCGCGAACGCCCTGAAACTAAACTATGCACCTATCTTAGTAATTAAGAGACAGCAATAAAGTCGAGTTAAACGCTTCATTAATAAAACAAGTTGACGAGTCGTGTGATTAATGGTGATAATTGAGTGTCATTGATGGGAGCTTCCAGCTTAAAGCACATGGTTAATTCGCGACAGGTCAGAGGAGGAGAGGTAAAGGTTGCTCGTGGCTATGTTATCTTTCCGACGACTGATAAATGGCAGTTTGATGGCAAACTAAAGACTTTACATAGGCCATAGCCGAGTATCAAGCGGCATATCTTATTGTAGGTATGGCAAAGGTTAGACTATATAGTTGTTTTCAGTACGGTGTGCGAAGAGCCCTCATTACTACCTGATGTAACATATAAATAAACGAGAAGCGATAACGCCCAAGGAGAGAGGTATCTAAGGTGCTCCGATTGCCGATTAAACTGTTAATGATACAGGTAAAAAGGGAAGTTGTGGAGCCAGGCAGACGGCAGACACACCTAATATGACATATATAATTTAGTAAATCACTCGATGTTTCAATCTGACACGATGCAGTGAGCGATCCTCTTGATATCACTTCTATTGTTGCCTTGAGTTGACCCATTCAAATATAATGGTTGTATTGTTTTTAATGAATCGGAACGGTGAACTACTGACAGGATGTCTGGATAAAACATTTCTCGAAAAGAACCTCTATAAATTGCGTTTCCAACAAAACAATACGATATGTTTTAGAGACCAAGTTGGGTTTTTTCTTGGCGAGGGTCCATTGCTAATCCATTCGTGACAAGTATAATCATGCTGGCGTATTGCTGACAAAGTAATCTTGTTGATGCAAGCACCTGAAATATCAAGTTTAATGGTCGTTTGTATTTCCCTATCTCAGGCCAAATATCCTAAAACACAAACATTGACAAACTTATCGAAGGTTTACCCCCCAATCCGTGTTACCATAGGTCTCTATCGCCACAAGTGTCAAATATTATTGGTGAGAATTAGTACTCTAAAAGCGGACAAACACCGACTCGGGCAAGGGATGCTTTATATACAAAGGAATTAAACTCGCCCCTTTTACCTCTAATTGACTTACGCTGAATTTAATCCGTTAAGACTCCTGCCCGAGATTGCATCACTGAAGGCAGTAGCGTTAAGCCACTTGAAGATGGAGAAATGTCTTGTTAAATAAGCCCCCGACAAATTAGCCCACTCGAGTGGTTGTTTATGAAAACGCACTCCTCGGGGCTCGTCCCGCCGCCGGTGGCGACAGAAAGGACATAAGAAGTGCCAAGCCCGGCGCCTCAAGCGAGAATAAGTGAATCATTTCACCATATTTTATGAGAAACCAATAAAATATCAATAAATTCATACCAGTGAACACGTATGCAAATACATTTTATCTCTCGACAAAGGATACAGCAATGAAAATAGAACAATCTTTGTCACCCTTCATCCGTTCTTGTCTACTGAAAATGGGGGTCGAAGATCCATTCGGGATAAACTTCTGCTGTTGATATTGTTTTGATTGTCGTTTAATTATGTCTTAATCGCGTGTAATTAGAGCTATTCCAACACTCAAAACATAATTTTGTCATAGGAAAGGATCTTGAAAGTTTAACTCGCACATATACGACAATGGAATGCACATACGAGTGTCAAAAGCTACGATAATGTAACCAAGTTGAAAGAGCAGCAAGGTCTAGTCTTTGATATATCTCCGAGGTGCGAGACTTCAGATATTGTTTGATACGTGATCGGGGGTTTGGAATGGCGGGTAGAAGAAAGCAAGAGAGAGACTTCGTGTGTCAAGTGTAATCATAGAATATTAGAGCTCTGTCTTATGACGACATAAAACTGAATTAAAAGTCAATAACAATCACCCTAATTCGTAATTAGTCATTCTTTATGGCTTTCTTGTTTCGTCGATCTCCCCCATCGAGTTATAATCAAGGGTAATACTAAAAAACAAACCATATGAAGATCATTGTTACAATAAGTGTTTATTGCAAATATAATCGAAGCAACGGTCGAATCAGTGTGATGCACGTCACTAAAACGTGCGAGAAAAGCTGGGCGCTCAGTCGGTGAAGCGCCCTTTCTGGTGTCCAAAATTTACACAGGCGGCCTCCCCTGACCACATACCACCATCAAGTGCCCGTCTCCAAAACCAACCTGTCAAAGTATGAATTCTTAAGCTTCTGAATTATATTAAAATCGATTGTCACACGGTGACATTGAACCAACATTATTGAGGATATTCTCTAAATACTTGCACACTCCAGTAGATTATTGCTCTCATTATGCATGTATATCTGGTGAACGTGTGTTCCAAAGGAGAATAGCTTTCGACTTAAGTGGCTCAACGACTGAAATGCCATACAGTCTTTATAGGTTACCCAAACTTTGTTTTAAACTTTTTGATTGCGGCCATGTATAGAAACAGTTTACCAACGTGCGTTATCGGGTTTCGTCATTACCATAATATAGGGCCCGGAGTTTATTAATCGGGCTATGACGCCCCGAGCGAGACCTGCTATAGGTGCGCCCGAATTGCCTATGTCAATTTTAGGATGAAAATAATACTTTTAATACCCGTTTTGAGTGACAGCAGACACCTACTTAACCTCTTCCTTCTCCGCACATGTCGCCAACGAGCATTTCTATACATTGTCATCGATAGCGTGATATGTTTAGTTATGTTTTATGAATGCATTTCGCAGACAAAGCTTGGCACTTGAGGATGCCTGCTCTTTTGGGGTGGAGATTTAGCGCTTTCAGACGCCGGTTGACATTGCTGCCCTCGCCTCGCATACCCCCGGAGTATCGGGTTCTCCCCCGAGAGATCCTCGTTTTGTTCTTGCCCAGCCTCGCCTCGACATCGCATTCAAATCCGATCAGTTCGATTATTCGCGCTCTGACCGCGCCGAAGTGGCAATAATCCTCGACAAACAAATTAACATCGGTCATGATTCTGATCAGCCGCACTGGAACAATGGCGCTCGCCGTTCGCGGACATGTTGGGCAAACGTCGAGCCCCACATCTCTATTGATTCGCCATTGTTCGCCGATTGGAAAACATTTGTTAAGCGGCAATCCGAATCAAACGGCAAACGCTGGGCAGTTGTTCGCCTGTCAATTTGAAACCGGAATCGCGTGTTATGAAATATTACTCAAAAAAGTCAAATAAAGAAACTGCCGACTCCCGCCCTGTAACACCACGCAACGTCGGCGGATTTGTTTGGCGCGCAAACAGGCGAGTGTATTAACTTTCAGAAACAAGTCTCTAATATTGTGCGGATAATGTTTAACGCCATTACTGGTGACACGGCCGAGTAGGAAGCGTTGCACAAGGGC
>JAXGGS010333284.1:27729-41202 GCA_035585475.1 Armandia brevis
AAATGTAATAGGCAGTGTTATTTTATACGTTAACATCTGTAGATAATAAATACATATAATTTTATTTTACAAAACAATTGTTCGATGTTTTTCGGTAATCGGTGTTATCGACACGAGACTTGTGATCAATGCGCGGGATATCACGAGACATACCGCAGACCGTCAAGGATATCCTGGTCATCGGGCCCGACTATCGGCGGAAGAGCGGGCCGAATTTCGCGTCGCCGTCCCTCAAATTAGCTGGCTTCCGCTGATTAGCCGCGCTAACCGGCTAGATCGCCGCTCGATAGTGTCAATAGCCGCTCTCGATTTCGGCATGCCGCCTGAGATAAGGAAATCCTGAGAAATGGCCGGCTTAATTGCTTACAATATTACTTTTCAACTGTGCCAATATACGGTTATTGTGGATTGATTATTCGCCACTTTAGGCGCGCGCTGTTAGCTCAGCATGCGTAGCCGCTTCCCCTTGTTACAACTCGGACAGGATATTAAAGAATAATTGTATTGGCACCTGTCCCGCAAGTTCTGTCTGGATCCCTCGATTTCAGGCAATCACGCGAGTCTGCTCTAAGTCATGAGATTATATTTAAAAGCAAGTCTGGTTTATGACCGAAGTTATGTCATCGCTACTCGAGAAAATCGAGAAATATTTAGACTTGAAATGACACGCGCAAGTTACACGAGATTAGCTCTACCTGGCGGCCATCGATTAATGCTCGTCAAATTTAATAGATTGATTGATTTGTCAGAGTTGAGATAGGCGAGTATCTGGTCGACCACGCGCCAGGGACGTGTTAAATCCTGGATACGATTCAGAGCGAGGTCACCCGGCTCTCGGAAAGTTTCCCCGCGGGCTGAGACCCACTCCTCTCTCTCCCCCCTCTTCTCCCGGGGGTGAAAGGCGCCAATTCCCTCAAGCCGCGTGTTACTCGCCGTTTGAGCCGCGAGAGTGGGCGATTAATTAGCGCAATGATTATTTTCCGCCCCTTCAAATTAAAAGCACCTCGTGTTGGGAAAATGTCGATTCTAAAGTAAATTCCCGCCATCTCCGCCGAGCACCTACTCCAGATATCCGACACCCATCGAGCGCGCCGACCGAATCAAAATGATATTAGAGATTAATGACAGGAATTTTTCATCGGTCGCAATAAAAGACTAAAGAGGCTGTTGTTTCTTGGTTTCATGACGCACATAACGCCGGATTAGGAGGCACTGGTGACTGAAGAGCTTATTGGATTATTGCTTCAATTCTTAATAATCGACACGGAACGAGATAGCAATGATCACAAGTCATAATATCAAAGGTACCGATGACGAGGGTTCACAAATAGGGGAATTCGAGATCTTCTGGATTATCGTATTAACTCTATTTGCCTTCAATGACGAGAGCAATAGGCAGGGGTTAAAAAAATTACCATTTCAAGCAATCCTGCTCATAAAATCTGTATAGATCTGAACGGTTGTGATGACAATTATTTAGCCTGAAATTAATATTTGCACGCCAGAAAATTACGACGAGATCAAAACTTATTATTTGGCCACACTTGTTCAAATTCGTGCGATACAACGTAATAATTAAAATAAATTGTAATTTCAGTCGGAGCTAAACCGCTGCTGTGGGGACCTTACATTCAGAGACCGCTTCATAAAAGGAAGGGTGGACAAGTCAGATTCTCCAACGACCAAACCATAGAACTGGAAAAGAAATTCGAAAATCAAAAATATCTATCGCCGCCCGAGAGAAAGAAGCTGGCCAAGTCCCTTCAGCTAACAGAGAGACAAGTCAAAACCTGGTTTCAGAACAGACGGGCGAAATGGAGGAGATTGAAACAGGTAAATTTCATTCTTTTACAACTGTTCTTATAGAAAATAATTATTAACAACACATGTTTCTTGTAATAAATTGATATTATCTAAAAACTAGGATACAAACTCCGTAACTTAAACAGCATTGTGTTTGTTATCGGGAAATAATTATAATCTGATGGATTACACCTGCTCGTGCGTCTATTCAAAATTAATTACCGCGCAATAACCTCCCCGGGCCAACTTCATTTTTGTCAATTTGCCTCTCAGCGCATGTCGTCCGAGTGAAGGCTACAAGATGTCGGTTCCGTTTGGGAAAATATTACCCCCTTGACTCGACTGCGCGGTTCTAGGAGCACAGTCGGGCGTCTTCCGCTGCTTGTTGCGTGTTGCGAAGGTAATTCTGCTCACAGGAAGAGGCACTTCACCCCCGGTATCAGCAATAATTTAGACCATTTGTCTTGTTAATTAGTGTATAATCCCCCGGCTGACTGTGGAGTGGGTGCTGTGAGATGGTGCTACCGTTGCTATTCTCCGCGCTAAGTGTTCTCCGCCTACCTGCGCTGACAATGGCCCGATAAGACGGTGCCTCAGCTTTACCCGCGAGATTACCGGGTGCCGGGTAACTGACAACCAGACGAGAATGGTCGTGAGAGATTTCCACTTCTCACATCATTGTGCAGACATATTTATTGCCTAATGAAGGGCCCTGGCTTCCTATTTTTTTCCATTGTATGAACTCGTAGATTCAAACCTGCCAATAAGCATGTGAATACGAACATACTGTCGTCTGATTTCGTCAGGTCCGCATTTATGAACCTCTCAGTTTACTAAAAACAATTGTCTTGACCTCGCGCGTCAGAGAAATCACGAGGAACGCCCGGTTTTCCCCGTTGCAAAATCTCAAATATCATAGACATACATTCCGATATAAAACTAGAATATCTGATAACAAAATATTTTCTAACTTTCATAGGAAATGCCTGTGGGAGGTGACAAATGTGACGATCAGAAGACGGACGCTTGCATGTCGCCCGAGGAGAGATCCGAGGGAGAGACTTCAGATGAGGAGGACGGGGGATGCAGAGACTCGGATGAGGAAATAGACGTCGGTGGACAGTGAACAGTTGATGACACGATCAATTGATGACAGAAACCTCCAGAGGCATCGATTCTAGATGCACGCTGTGTCACAAAACTTGGCAAAAACAATGCGAGTCGCTCTGAGAAGAGCACTCAGTCCTGAAAAGTTTTGAAGGCAGCTACATTTATGTAGAATGATTCGCCTAGTTACCACTTGTGAACAATTTGCCGAACTCCCTGTCATATACAGTGGTCGTTTGGTCCCAGAATGGCCGAGTCAAAGTGGAAGTCAATGTATTGAATATTATTCGCACGTAACTGACGTGCCAACAATTCAAGCCGATGGAAAAAGCCGAAAAAAGGCTTGTATGTCTTTGTAAAGTTTAATAACCTTATATATAATTAGCTGTTAATGTTATTATATAATACTAAGTTTTAACTCACGGATACATTGGATTTATCTATTAAGTAATGATATCATTGACGCCGGAGCAGTCATTGTTCCACATCAAAGGAAACAAAACGTTCCTCGTCGTAGATGCATAAGTTATTTACCTGTGGTATAAACAAACGACAAGATTTAAAATTATTATTATCAAGCCTACTCAGCGAGTAAGTATTTCTAGCGAATTGATGATTCATATCAAGGTAAACAAAAGTATCGATAAATTGTATACAATTTTAAGACTATGGTATGGTAAAAAAAATCTTATCAGAAAGGACGCTTGTTCTATTGCATGTATTTAATGTGTTGACAATTTATTATTAAAATGATTGTGTCTAACATGTTTAGTTTTGTCATGCAACATCTTCGTAACCAAGGGACGCTCTTCAGTTTTAAGGTGGTTGTGAGGTATATTTCACTAAGACATAAATTCGGTTGCACTCATCCAGAAATAAGTATCGCGACAATTAATTCGAACCTCGATTCAGTGTCAATTTGCCTACTTCTGAATCGTATTAAAAGAAATATATATGGTACTTATCAGCAGTAACCCTGATACAGACACTTTAATTGCTTGCACCCCATTAATTTCCTCAACTCAAGTTCAATCGAAGCAAGTCGCACCCTAATATATATGAGTATAATTATGTAAATGTGTGTATAGCGCACTTTCATAGATAGGTCGTCAAGCGAACAAAACCTATCAGGCAGTTGTCTCGGGCTTATACCGATTTTAAACAATAACATAACTATTATCAAGATGAAAGAAGCCGCATTAGCCAACTGACGGCTGATAACAAGTCAATCATTATCAAAAGTATCCAGTAAATCGCGACGAGAGATGTAACTCAGTTTTCAAACCCTATTGTGGATTAATGAAACAATGGAGCCGCCTGTCGCTAAATCGCTGCCCGCCACCTCTGAGGATCATCCCGATAGGGGAGATATCACCTGTCGAGCTCAGCTAGGTGACGATAGTTAAATTGTATCAAAGCAGGAGAGATATCAAATTCAGGTAATTTATAACTCGACTGGTGATATGGAGTGGTCCTGAGATGTGTAGTCGGATCTCAATAGCACTATCTTATAGTGATAAGTCGATGGTAGATGAAACCGTTATCTGAAACATTGAGAGGGACGATGGCTCCGAATGTCTGTCTACCGCCCCTTCTTGACAGGCAAATAGCTACTCAACGCGATGATTTACACCGACAAACCACGTAAATATATTTTACGATAAACGCTGCAGATGACAGCCGTAAGATAATTCTTAGCTTTACCGAAGTGAAATTGCTGTAATTTGTTTGCTCTTTACCAATAATTCACGTCAGGATGTGAGTGGCTGACCTGTCCCGTGAAGATTTGCTGCTCGGGCGAAGGGTTTACGTCGCCACTCGGCCTCTGAGCCCGTCCTTCAAACCGCCACCACCAGAGATGGGACGCGGCCAAACGATACATTGATAGCTCTTATTGTCCTTTGTCGACATCGATGAACTCGGGATCGACCATAGTGTAATCGTTTAAGTCACGTCCTCGCAAGGTGAGAACGATTAGCTAATCATCGCTAAATAATCCGTATAATCACGGTTGGATTAGGTGCTTTACAATCCCGAGGACCCCGGTTGTCAAATTTGTTTTTGAAATGTATTAAACAAGAACGACAACACGTTAGTCCAAGTGTTGCTTTCAAAAGCAATTCTGGTGGGATTTGTGGTTTCTCATATTATGTCTATTAATCGATTGACAATACCAAATGTGTCGAATATGGAACATTGATAACAAAAGCAACTCAGCGCGTCTAATCCTAATAATATTGAGTCATTGATTGTCGACAAAAAGCTTCCCAACTCTGAGTGAAGGGCATTCGAGTTTAGCATAATGATGAATGACAGAACGCAAACTGACTTACTATTACTTGACATGTTACTTTTTTATATTTTACGCGCGTATAGTTTTAGATTGGCAGATAAGCAATGCATGGGGCTAACTTTTGTCAGTATGAGTGATCGTAACGTAATCTAATCTGTTCATGGGACCAGAATTGTCAGTTAAACTTTGTTTTTGAATATTTAAACTGCCCAAAGTATTTACTTAATCGTGCTATATTAAATCTTTTCGAATTTTTTAAAAGGGCATTCTAGAATATTGTAATTCATCTCGCGCAGGATATTGTAGTGAAATTGACAGTCTGGTGCCTATTAGTTGCCTCGCGAGCCTACTAGACTAGATAGCTGGTGCCGAATTGTCCTTAAGGGGCGACTACGTGGATTATTAAAAAACATACTGCATACTACAAAGTAAATAAAATCCTTGAAAGGTATGGCATGCGGCGGTATTGAGATTAAATATTCAACAAAATATTCAATAAAATTTACGACTGGCGTCAACCGAGAAATCTTGAAATAATATTCACTGATGAAGTACCTTTTAATTATGTTTTGCTTGGATTTTTGCTCGTCTATCATCAATACATAGTGCATATATCCCATACTTCAGAGCAAAAGATATTAAAAGTGAAGATCTAAATTCAGAACAAAGCTCAAAAGGACCAACAATAGCCCATAATGGTCATTACAAAACACTGAGAATAGACGAAGAGCATTTGAAAATAAGATTGTTGCTAAAGCGTCAGTAAAATAAGCCTCTCTAAATGTAGTAACCCGACAGACACTCCTTTTTATCACATTATATTACTTATTTGTTTCCACATATAACACTAACTGGCAACCCTCTGAGAATTGTCGTCTAGCAAGAGAACAATGCATTCCTTGAGAATGATTCTTTGTGTATTTGACACGGGCATAACATTATTTTCTCAAGTAACAATAGATGGTTATGTGGTCGCGGTTTATTGTTCGATTGGTTTATGAACAAATCGTGAGCAGTATATTTCATGACAGTATATACCTTTTAACGATAGGATTAGCCCGAGCAGATTAGCATTTTATGGCTTTATCCACATAGGAATCTGCTCAAGAGCTTTTCGGCGACAAAGAACACGGCGTCGATTGCTCTACTTCAGGTTGGAATAGATACAAACCCGAACGGTGGCATATGACTGAGTTTTAAAAATGTGCGACTGATATCAGGGATTAGTGATAGTCCAGTAATAGTTCATCAAATTTAAATAAAATCTCTTTCAATTCAAATGAGATTCCTCATAGCGAATACATGGCAAATGGAGGGGTGCAAGTATTAGATACCATTTACTAAAGGTGTCGTACTATTCATTTTTATATCATATGATGTCCTATAATGTACGAGGCGAAAATAGAATATGATAAGGTATGGGACATGGATGTATTTCCCTTTTATTGATTTTTAAATATAAATAGTACAAATGATATATCTGATATTCGTTTTTAATCGAAGAAGTATGTACACTATTGTAAATGTTAGTAGTAAGGTACCCAGTTACTATCATCGGCCGGACGAAGTTCACCAGTGACTAGAAGTATAACGTCCACAATCCACCAGATACCCACCCCTCCAAGCGTGAGTAGCTTTCCTACAGCTGTGCCTGCAACAATATAGCGAACCACTCACTTTATGATCAAACGGGGAGCAAATGCAATCAAGACGCTTTTACACAAAGACAAACATATCGCAATGAATACATTCAATAGGTCTCATGAGACTGAGCACGTAACTGATTTTAGAAAGTCAAACACACCTGTGTGACCCAGACAGAATCTGTCCATGCCTAGAAACCCTAACAGCACTGAGTATATGAGAGTGGTCACAAAGTAATGTCCTGTGTATCTGCAGCGATACAATGCACAATAGCAAAATAAGTTATTTCTTTTCATTCAATAAGTTATAGAACCAGGGAAATTGTCATTTTGTGACTAGATAATGGTCTTATATTGACTTACTTCACGCATGGGTATTCTCTTAAACTGAGAAACCTTCTCTCTCCATAACATTCGATTCCATCGATCACATTGCACCAGAGCCTTGTTCTGTCAACATCTTCGTATTTTTGTCCTCCCCACTGTGAAAAAATGCAACGTTCATAGCATTTAGCATCAGACGAGTGAGGAGATATCAACTATATTAATAAATTTGACATTGCAAAGCATAACTCCTTACATTTAGACAACCATGTCCAATTACATCACGTGAAGTTGCATTTCCCTCATGATTCACTGGATCTTCACACTCTACAAATTCTTCGGGCCTAGAAATTTTATATGTAAAGCAAATTCAGACATACGTGTACAGTTATATTGATTCATTCTTCATTGTGGATGATAACTCAATAGCATCGGCCAACAGGGACCTGTCTGGTTATTGTATAAGTATAACATGCTGTTATTACCACAAATATGAACATATGAACATCTTAATTTATTCGTGTTTCTGTTCTGGAATAGTGTGAATATATGTACATTGTACTCACAAATATGAACAATTTATCAGTGGTGAATTAGGGTCGAATACCCTGCCACACGTCTCATTGAAACATGTGTCTTCCGGCTCTGGTACAACTATAGAACTGCTATAGGACAGCAAAAGAGTAAACTGAGCTAGAACTATAATTAAAGATAAGATAAGCACGAAATTGTTCATCCTGCTGCTTTTATTTCCATTTTCTTTGCAAAACAGGATATAGATTAATATTGGTGAAACACACCCAGCCGACAATAACCGTTGCAACGAATCAAAATTCTTTCTTACTGCCTACAGTAAAATATTTCTTATGAATTAGCAAATGTCATATCTAGTTTGATACAATCAAAGTCATTCTATGTGTCTTAATTGGAAAAATGGATGCTTTCTTAACTATGCTATATCCAGCTAAGGCTCCTTATTGATTTTAAGATTTCCAAATATACCAACAGCGCCCTCTGGGTAGAACAGGTGCCTAGCGGAGTCCCGAAAGTGAAAGAGAAAATGGCATCACAAATGGTTGTTCCCGCGAGCAAAGACACACTGTTTATGCGTGGATTTTCATCCCGACAGAATATTGATACATTAAGGTATGCTATGCATTACGTGTTGTGTTGTGAAAATAAGTATTTGCAAGCCGAATCGGCGTGAATGATGGGTGTGTTTGGGTGCATCCTGGCAAGCATGTCTGACTGTATGTGGCTGTTTGTGAGTGGTCGACCAAGCTGGGTCATGGGACATCAGGTGTAAAATCAATACAGCTCAAGGGATATCCTTAAACTGTAGATGCGACAGTGTCATTGTTTTAGGAAGCGACATTACTAATGTCATGAAGACTTAATACCAATAAATTGGGCTGTTTATTATATATTAAAACCGCGTGATCTTGCTCACTGTGTAAGTTTAGATGTAAGTTCAAATGTAGGCCTATATCCAACTAGATGAAATAAATTTATGCAGCTGAATCGGACACCTAGTATGTATGGTGCACCAGGAAATGGATTCAGATTGTTACCACTGTTGTGGCATTTACAAATGACATTATAGATTTCTTTAAGCCAAGAGCGACCATGTAGGTTGATATTTGCTGTCTTCTTTTGCAGAGACTTTTTCACAGAGAATGGTGGCCCATGCACTGTTGAATTTTTCAAGGAGTCCGAAGATCAAAATAAATTATATGTAGCATTGCGGTTTGATACAAAAGATGTGGCAAAAGAAGTGCTCAACCGGTAAGTGCCCAAATCATACATTTATCTCCATAGCCAGATAATATCATATTAATTATTTTTGGCAATGGCTCTTATTAATATGAATACTTGAAATGTTGCATCGCGCATATATTGTTGTTGCTTCTGATTTTAATTAGGTGAAGGTAAGTGTCGGGTGAACGATTTATATTTAAGTGTTAACCGAGTAACCTAAACAAAATTGGCTGTCAACACGATATACAACATCTTATTCAAATATGTGTGGTTATGGGTCATGCCAGCTTTACCAACAAATGCTAATGCCACTGATGTTCTTACAGGATATGAATGGAGTTGACCTTTACCTTAAAGTTTCACATTTTCTTGGATTGTCTTTACAATTTCATTGTGCTTCTTGAGAGATTGAACAAATTGTGAAACAACTGGTATTTTCGATTACCAGTGAGGACTTTGATAATAACACATTTTAGACCTAAAGTAAAAACATGCCTAAGAATTTTACGTGTAAAATATATGTTGGATTGTGCATCCATAAACATGAGATTTTCCTTTGGATTATAGTTATGATAACAAGGAAGTGTTAGCGGACAGAATTACTATCTCCTGGTTTAAAGATCTTAGGAGAGCACGGGCGAAAGGTAAAGGTAAGTGACAGTGTATCCAATTTTCAGACGCATGGTGTCACACGTTAAAGGATTAACCCTCAATTTAAGCAAATGTTTGAGACGTTACAATTTTACTAGCAAAACGACAAATTATCAATTCAAAGATATGCACGGAGGAAGGCCGTATGGTGGCCGTGGCGGCTGGAACGATCGATCCCCTGAAAATTATTACGGCAATCGCTCTAACCAGTATGGTCGTGGTGGAAGGAACAGTTACGGCTCTCGAGATTACTCTAACAGGAGAGAGAGGAGCTCTTCGAGGAGTCGCTCAAGGAGCCGAAGCTATAGCCGAGAGAGGAGCCGCAGTCCGAGCCCTCGACGCAACCGCCCGAGGCGCAGCAGGAGCCGCAGCGGAGACTCACCTCGCAATTACCGGCGTTCCGTGAGTAATACTCACCGCAAGGTTAGAGAAGTCGTCAACATTGCTTCGTCAGTTGCTATACGGAAACCCATAACCCGAAATGCTTTCCTTACGCTATTTAGTTAATTGTCTATTTTCTTGGACGAACGTCCTCCTGCTTGTATACTAACGACAATCTGTTCTTAGTTAGTCTACCGCATCTTCGGAATTAATTGGCACATTTGGACTGTTTCGAATTTAATGCACTTTAATTGTCTATTTCTGTCAATTCTCATAAGTTTGTTTTCGCTCATTGTTAGACATGCACCGGCAGATAAGTTAAGGTGGAATCTATAAAGTAACAATTAGAATCTCATACCAGCTACATAACTCAAATATATCTGTAGCTTCTGGTCATTAGTTCCATGAAATAAATTAATAGAAAGTTTGGTATATATCGGTATACGCATGTATGGCTGGAACACAGCCAGTATTACTTCACATCAGTTTGACGAGCATATTGACGCCCTTTAACCTTCAACATCAGAAATACTTATACATGCAGTGCTATTAAACTTAAACCTCATTTACTGATAACCTAATTTTACGTATCGTCACTCTAACCGACCAAAAACAGTAATCATGTACCAGAAATGCTCCTCGATAAGTTAATCAGGGGTTTACTACCTCACCGGCTGATATTTTAACAACTATTCCCACTTGTGTTTTAGAGCTCCTCCCCTGTGAAGGACCACGGGAAAGACACGACACCCCAGCGAGCCGGTGGTAACAGAGCGCCATCACGGTTTGAAGAACGTAGTCCGGAGGGAAGGCGCGAGTTTGGTGACGACCACAGCGTCGACAAGGCGCCCCTAAGCCAGCGTAGCCATTCCCCGGTCGCACAGAAGAACAAGCCCCTTCGCAGCGCGGTAAGCTCTGTACCTCGATCAGACAATGATGGCGGCGACGGTGATAGGTTCCAGGAAAAGAAGCCGTTTCCCGAAGATAATTTTGGTCCAGCTGACGAGCCGCCCCGTAAAGCCAAACCAAGTCGACCCAGTGAAGACTTTGGGTACATGGATACCGGTAATTCATTTGGAAACAGGTGCGTGCTTTATTGTAAATTAAAAAGGTGAAAGTGATGCTCTCTGAATAAAATCGATCCGTCAGTGTTAAATACGCTCTGGTGTTCCTCATTTCAGGCAATTCCAAGATACCAAGGACAGGAGCCGTGATAGAAGTGGAATGGCCGACTTCCCAGCTTCCCCTCCACAAACTAAAGAGGAATATGGTGGTTTTAAAAACGAAAAGCCAGACAACTTCGCTTATAGGTTAGCATCGAATGTATAAATATTTATTCTATTTTAAACATTTGAAAGTGAGAGATAGGTCTTTGAACTGACACCGTCGGATAACAAAGTTTGAGTTACGGCGCCTTTTTCTGTTTTAAGACAAGAGGAACGTCGTGGCCTACCACCAAGAGATAATCGTGATTGGGTTCAGCCTCCCCGAAGCCCTCCCAAGGCCATGGAAGAGCAGCCCCCTAGACGGAAACGTGGATTTGAAGACAGTTTCAAGCAGGAATTTGATGGTGACATGAAAAGCAATAAAAGATTTCATGATGAGGTTGAGCCCCCTCGTGGTAAGTTGATGAATTTGCGATTTGTTCTGTGTCTGTATGCTTATCTGTAGATAGTCAAGTCTCCTGACACAACGCCGGTAGGTACCGCATTATACATGTACATGTATTGTGTTGAGGCTGTCACTCGCCGACGTCCTTACGTCTTCACGAATGTTGAGTGTCCTCAATACAAACGTCTTCATCATACCGCTGTTCTCCTTCTAGTATCTATTGCCTTATTTGTATAGTTAGCCACTGTCAGTCGTACTGCAAAATCAAGTTTGTTTGAGTCTTTTTCTGATCATTACAGTGCATTCGTTGAACTCGTATTTACAAATTTCAGCATATCTGCTAAGTTACTGCTGCTTGATATGTGCCAATGCGGAATTTGTTGACCTTATATCATATCATAGTGACAGGAATTGACGAATTAAATTTGCATTCCTTAAACAAATGGCTTGTGAAATTTCTCCTGGATTGTATCGCTTTTCACATAACTAATGGAGATTCGATTTATAATATCATGTGGAAGTAATATGGTTTGCAGGTCTGGTGAATTTTAATCGGGTAAGAATGAGCTAGAGCTAAATTGATTCGTGAAGTAGCAATGCTTCACAACCTACTACTGCTACTATGTATGCCGATCAAACGATCACCGATATCCTCAAATTACGATTCACATCAGGCGTTTCAATGACTGCCATGTATTTGCGCAGATATGAGAAGAGGCGGCCCTGAAGAGAGGGGTCGCATGGAGAAGCCGATGGGTGGCCCCAGACAAGTGATGAGGGAGAGGTCTCCCATGGACGACCGCCAGAGCGTCAGCTCGTCGCAGAGAGGAGAGCGCGGAGCGATGATGTCCTCGTTCAACGGCAGCATGAGCAAGGAGGTGGAGAGGGGAGCTCTCGGCCTTCCTCAGGATAAGATGGTCATGGTCAGGGAAAAGAAAGAGGAGATTGAGAAGGTATGCGTTTATCATCCGATAGCCTGCATGTAGGATTTTTTTGATGTCTTTAGTGGAAAATTCTCGTCCCACTGGGGTTGACCTGGTAATACATATTTTCACATTTGCTTTCAGGCATACAGACAGGACTGTGAAACATTTGCTGCGGTCACAAAAATGTTAATAAGGTATGGTCTTCCGCGGTGTGCATTTTAATTGTATTAACACTATTCGACAATTCGTATACCGGTATTAAACATGCGCCATCTGTTTCACTTACAGTAAGGACCAAGACTTGGAAGATAAGTTGCAGCACAGCCTGAGAGATAATCTGAAAGACATCGGACAGAGATGTATTCATGAATTGAGAGAGTTTATCGACAAACTTAAGACCGAGGAAGGGATCTAACGTAAGTCGGCGTAGAACAGTATTTAAAACTTACCTATGCCGACACACACATGCTCGTACTGCTTAATCATACCAACATTGAATCGTCATTTGATCGATTGTGTACTTGTTATTTCAGTCCTAGATGAGCCGATGAGTGCTGAGAACAGAAGAGATGATGAAGACGGCCAAGAAACATTACATGTACACGCACATGTATATTGAACAGTGTACTATAGATTTTTATTTGTTTACAGTGGATTCTCCGTCGTTTAATCAATCCAATGTGTAGCTCGTCAAGCAAAATAGCTGATGATTTTGCCTTATAATACATGTCAACGCCTCCGATGTTGTCGTCACACGTCTCTCATTCCGTCATGATTATGTGTTCATGGATTATATTATAGACTATTAGGTGTTTGATGTTGCTCTATGGGCAGTAACGCCGCCCTTATTATACGCTTCATCGTTCTGAAAGTGATCTAAAAACCGCCGTAATTTTTATATTTTGTATATGTGTTTGGTAGCGCTACCAAGAAATTTCGAACAATAAAATGTGATTGATTCAGTAACCTTTTTATC
>JAXGGS010333618.1:0-13471 GCA_035585475.1 Armandia brevis
GCCTATAATTTCGCCTCTTTCTGCCTGTACCTCGCCTATAATTTCGCCTCTGTCTGCCTGTTTCTCGCCTATGATATGAAAGCGATGATCTCGCCGGTCGCCGCCCCCTCCACGATGACACAGCTGTTCTCGGCGAGCTGCAGGTGGCGGAACACCTCGAAGGTGGCGTACTCGTCCACGCTGTAGCCGTCGTCGCGGCCGAGCAGCGGGTGGAACAGCTCGTACACGGCTCGCTCCTCCCCGGTGTGCGCGCGCAAGTGCCGGATGTGCGCACTGATCCCGCAGCGGAAGGTGTAGGCGGCGGGCAGGAAGGGAAGCTCGCGCCTGCGCGGACCAGCGCGTGCGTTCAGCTCGCCGTAGTAAACGTCAGCGTATTCACAAATTTCCGGTAGGGGGCGCGGCTGCAATTTATCAAGGAAAAGGTCAAATAAAAGAAACACCAACCTCTTCTAATTAATTTAACTTAAACATTCAATCTGGTAATTAATATCTGATTAGAGGACTGTCTCTTTTTAGTTGGCATTCTAATCAACATCTGCGTAGAATATGATAAAAGGACACTCTTCTAGATTAATTGGTAATGCTTTATAGTCCTAAATGAATTACGTTGTTGTAGATAAATTGGAAAATCTATCCTGCTCATCAATGAAAGACATTTTATCATATTTCCACAGATATAGGAAGGGTATGACAATTCAATTTAATCGTCTAATTATTAAATAAACCGACGATACATCTATAATTATATCCGTCTAAAGAAGTATGATCCCGAACCTCAAAAATGCATTCACAAATCTTTTGCAAATTGCAAAAACGTTACTCTCGTGTTGAGTCAAAGTGAGGTCATGTCTGGCGCCCCGACATAAAAACACGTCGTTAACACTGGCGCCATCCCTACTCAATTAATTAACATCGTAATATAATACCAGAAATCAAAATAGGTATTCTATGTCGTTTTTAATCAAAAGGTAGTCAGTAATTAATGGCTGAGGAGGGGCCGGTTAATTACATGTAATGAGAGGAGGAAGAAGAAAATTAATCACTGTAAGGAACTGTTCTGTAGTTGGATATATGACTAATCAATGTACAGGACTGTCCTGTAGTTGGATAAGTGTCTAATCAATGTTAGGGACTGACCGGTTGTTGGATATATGACTAATCAATGTAAGGGACTGTCCTGTAGTTGGATAAGTGACTAATCAATGTTAGGGACTGACCGGTTGTTGGTCGGCCACGTGTTTGGAGAAGAGCCAGTTATCCACGGCGCCATATTTAATAACATCTCCGTGATGCGGGAAGCAGCAAACCGGCATGAACCCCAAACTTTCAATATCCTGCATCAGCTCAATACTGCTCTGTTAAAATACAAAAATAGAAAACATATCAGCTACATGTATAATAATAGGTGTTACTAAGAAAAACATTACCGCGACATAAGTTAATTCAATGTGATGATTATGAATAGTTTGAAATGAATCTATACGAAGACATATGGAGGCTTATTAGTCTGTAGCTATTCACGGTCCCGAACAGATTGAATGTATCGCCGACGTAGGAAGTAAATATATCATATCGATGCTTACTGTAAGGCTTTATTATAAATAAATGTTACCTGGAAACACCAAACGACACATGTTGAGTATCTCAATTTTAAATCCACGGTGAATTTCATCGCCAGTTCGAGCAGGCGTTTGAAGATATCGCTGGTCCACAGTCTGTCGGATAGGAACACGTGTATGTGAGCCACACAGGGGGCTATGGAGCGACTCAGACGGCATGGCTGCACGAAAAGACACCCCTCCACCACCGCCTCACTCCCCTCCTCCGTCACCGAGAAAGCCTCGGCTCGCTCGAACCTCCCCACAAACGTGTTAACATCCGGGTACTCGTTCACACCGACATTTCTGCCGAGTTTCGCCGCATTCTGTGTGAGCTCGAACACAGCAGGAATGTCTTCGTTCTTTAAATAATCCACTGTCAAACTGCACCCCTAAAAGTCAAAAAAACTTAACAATATTATCTTCTCTGGATGAAAGCAGGATTACTAACCCTAATTGATTGAATATATTGAACTAGATGAATATAATTATGTTATTTAGTTGGCCGCCCAAAACAGTACAGGCATTTCATATCACTTATATAAATCGGTTTATACTTGCCCCTATGCTGGTTCTTTCCGGTAGATATGCCAATTTTTCTGCTTTGAAATATTTCGCTGTCCATAAACTAGCCATCCTCTGATTAATTTTAAGCTGCCAGTCCCGCTGCCAGTTAACATAACAATATCAAAACCCATTTAACAGACATCAAAACTAGTCAATATCAGCATACATATGATAGATGATATCTCAAAGTCATATGTAATATGATCTCCAGTGCAATGAACATTTAAACAATACCATACGATGCACAAGGATGTTTTGGTTCTATATAGTTAGAAAGGCTAAATTCATTATGATTAGTTAAATATATGCTGAATATACATGTACCACTTTTTCTGCTGCGGCAGACTATTAAGAAATATTTACAAAGAAAAGCACCATTATGATATGTATGTGAATGCCATTTGACTGACGTCATTAAGTATGCAAGAATATAATGACATCAACATCGTCGTGTTTACGAAATTCTCACCGCAAAAACATATCTAGGATACAAACATACATATAGCTTTTGTAAGTGTTCACAGCTTTAACGCATTACGACAGACTTTAGAAATCACCTGATAAGATGTAATTTGTAGGACTAGATTAATAACATATGATGGAGGGAAATTCTCGCTTACCACTATTAGAGCTTGCCGCATCAATCTGGAGGAATATCTCACTGACAACACCAGGCACATGACGGTAGATATGAAATGACGGGCTGCCCTGAACAAGGTGCAGTTATAAGGACTTTGTTTATCCCGTGAAGGCCTATAGACAGTATAACACACACACACATATGCAAGGCCACTTACCTTAACCCGTGCGCTATTTAAACAGAGCACGCAATTGGCTTTTTATAAGTGATGGCCTAGTTTAAGGTCGGTACTCTCGGCTAAATGAGGACAAGATGCAGTATCTTTACATGGTTTGTTTTTTATTATTTCGATAGTCATCAGGTAATTGGGGCATTGCATGTGACAATTCAAGTATGGGGATATTAACTATACTATAGCTAGTCCGAATATCAGTGCAGTTGCACGGTGTTTCAACAGTACTCTATGTTAGAAATATTTTGACATGTTTAATGTAAGAGACTGATATCTGCCTTTACAAATAGCTCAGATGCGCTTAACTCTTGTCGCAGTTTAGTCGTTGTCTCAAACGCACCGTTCCGGTTGATTAAAGCACACCCCGTAGGCATTACATGTGCCCGATAATTAACATATGACTTCTAGGATCGCCTAATGACCAATAGTTAATTAGTAGTTATCTCTGTTATCTACTCGGGAATCTCGAATCCTAACGGCCAACTAATTCAAATCAGTTCGATACATATAGCCGTAGAGTGTAAACATTACACCGCATGTACTATGATTTACTTCACTTTAGTACAAGTCCGAAGTTACTTTGTCAGTCCTAACCCAGATAATCTAATACTCTATATGCATGCTTTGAACATCGTGAGAATGGTGGTCAGCCATCATTTCAAAGCTATAGGTCTTTCATGTTAGCATTTTATTTAACGAATGATAATTCATATGAATAATATTGTTCTGAGACGACACACATGTAAATTTTGTAATTTAATACCCAAATAACTCTGACTCTGACTTGTTGAACAATGGTCATTGTTTTCATTTAGACGATGCATCCTATATCAAGGGACAATAGATGTAGTAAGGTCAAACCTCTATCATTTTTACAAATTGCCCGCGTTGTACGTACACTGAAGGCAGCACACATGTAATCATGGAGGGTCTCGAACGCAAACCTTCAAAAAATACATATGGTCGCTAAATGAAAATAGGTTTGGTTTCAAATAGATATGTGATCTATGCCTGGATGTCTGCATGTTTACAACCGAATTGATCGATAGTGTTTTGTATTTCTGCATTAAATTTGATTAATAAATACGTTTGTTACTATTTTTGATAGCCAGACTCAGACAATGCTATAACCGAGCTAAAATGTGATCGCTTAGCGCTTTTATACGCTACGTTTATACAATCGGTACACGCGTGATCATGACCTGATCAGTTTTATTCCAATGTTTGACTTGAAACTCACCGTAATGTAGTCCAAAGTTAGCAAGGTATAAAAATCATGAGCTGGTAAAGCCGCATCAAGGCGATCTTCTCTCACTGGCCTGAAGGGGGTGCCGCAGCTGTTTTATCGACTTTGGGGAGACATTTTTCATTTATTGGCCAAATGATGGGTCGCCAAGGTGTTATTCCAACCTTTTACTTTGATGTATGGTTGGATTGAAACTCTAGGAGATAAACTATTAAAATTGACCCGCAGGTAAGTGCTTCAGTGTCTTGGATGGCGAGGTAAGAAAAAGGAAGGAAGTGCGGATGTGATGCCTGAGAAACAGTAATTAAACTTTATGAAACATATAAATGTCCTATAATAGAATTTCAATTAGGTTGATGTGGTTGACGGTCCAGGTAATTCTCACCATTTCCTGAAGTTTTTCAGATTTTTAGAAACGTAACGTAATACCGTGAAGTAAAGGTTTAGCCCGAAATATTGAGGACCGGCTTTTATATATAATACGTTAATCGTCACCCTTTCAGAGCCAATTTAAAACATCTTTGCCCTTTCAGAGCCAATTTAAAACATCCTTGAGAGAAATACTTAATGGTTAAACCTTAGGTTTATCTATGCAGAAACTGTGTCATAATCATATGGAATAATATTTCAAATATAAGCCGGGTTAAGATTCAAGTTTTTATGCATTAAGTCAATTACGGCGGATATTGGATGCGACTGAGAAATTATCAATCCATTTAAACATAACATTAACTATTATAAAAATTATCTTGCTTGCCACGTATATTTGCCAGGCCGAATTCTAGTATCCATGTGTAAACTAACATTGAACCTATCACGCTGAATTGTAAGTGCAGTTTATAGATCATCGATTACTGAAGGCTGGCGAACGCCAGAGACACGAAAGGCTCTTAGTAAATCGCTCTATAAACTCATCATACATTATTAAATTATTCGGCCTTCCCCCGCAAAGACTCTTTCTTGTCTAGAAACGATCATCCCATACACCTTCTCTCCATTTATAAACATAGCAGAGACATAACTATTTGGCCTACACTATTAAAGATCTATTTAAAAGTCTGTCAGGCAGTCTCAGTGGAAGGTTATCAAACTTAACAGATTTATTAACGCTCCCTGTGTGAGTCTACTCATTTACTGGAAATGATTAGTGTAAATGTCGGTAGACAGGCTAGGTCACGCCTAAGACACGTGTGTCAGGTGAGTACTAAATACCGGAGTGCAATTCGGCTGTGCATCAATTTTATTATGTAATTCGAGTATATATAGTTCGAGCGAACTAAATCAGAGATAAATGCACTGTCTCTGTACACAGGGAAGGTCCAATATACAGCATAACATAGCTATATGCGCAGTAACTGGAGCTTAGCAGGTCATGGTCAGTAGCAGTGTCTGCTAAGCTTGAAAAAGGTGGAGAGAAGCCAACTTGTGAGGTAAGGAAAAAAGCCACCGGGAAAACAATTCATGTAAAAGAATAATCAAAATAGACGAGTCATCAAATCTTAGTTCTAGATTTTTATCTATCTATGTATGTGGCAGTATTTTTTGAAATGTGAAACAAATTTGTTGATGAAATGCGATCGACGAAAGTACAACATGTGTAGTGTTCGGAGGTTTTAAGCTAACTGAGGATAATGTAAATTTCGAATGGTGGTGTTACGATACTAACGGTTAAATTTCCGGAACACATAATACGGATAAGATGTTCTCCAACCAATTACATTATTCCGTGGGGAGCACATATGTGCGGGTCACTCAGCTGTGACCACGAGTGGCGTCACTGACATGGTGGTAAGACAACCATGACGTGACAAACACCGGACAACTGATACGACGTAAGCATAAGACACTTAAACATGCAAACAATATACCACTGAAACATTAACAGTTAACTTTATTGTTCAACAAATCCGTTGTGTGGGATTGAACATATTGTCCTCTGTAATTAATACTACAAACATGGCTGTCATAATTGACGTCATGTGCGGCTTAAATATTTTTGGATCAGCTTTAAATTACATTCTCGAATGTGTCTACTTACGGCTCACGGTCACATTTCTGAGTTCGCCTTAAAACGTATCCTGTTCAAATTACACTTGTAACTGATCATCAACTCCCTTTGAGATATCTTTGTTGGAATACCAATCGTGACCTACTATGAGTATTTAAAGAGCTAATTTACTCAGTTTTTCCTTTTAAGTAATTGTGCTTATCACAATAATATTAAATCAGGATTTGAGCTATTCGTTGGTATTTCCTTACTCTTTGGTACTGTTTCTGATATCAATTCCCCTGTAAAACGCTGATGTTTTCGAGCGAATATGATATGGCTGGAAAATCATCGGGCTTTCGGATAATTCTAGATTGCTGAGGTATTTCTAGCATTTATCTGATTCTCTCGACAAATGGCAACCACACGTGCTAAAATCAAGCATTTAACAGTCATCGGATTACCGTTGTCCTTATATTTCTCTCGATATTTTAACTAAACGCTGAATCTTCGCGTTCGAAATGGCGGCACCCACCCCTTCATGTCTCAATCAGATTTCCATAATATGATGTATATGCAAATGGTGCAGGGATGTGGTGCGAAAAGTTGAACTTTTCCTTATTCAGGAGATGTATCAGAAAACAGAACAAACAGGTGTGTTAAAACGTCAAATATGTATGTAACGTTCTGTCAATTTATTTAAATCAAATATACATTTCTGGACAGCTACATTTAATAAGATAATATTTGTATGCATATGTACAATTCAACAACTGCATAGCATGAGCCAATGCAACACATTTGTTGTAGTTATGAGATTCTAGAGTTCACACCAGAAAAACCAACATGAAAATATCGATATAATCGTAAATTAAACGTATTTATAGTGCCAGATGGGTCAAGATAAATCTGTCTAAGAGAAACAGGATCAAAGAATTGCCACTGATGTTTAGAACCGCCATGGAATTGAAATATTCACAACAGATATTCCGGAATAAACATATTCATATACACACCGATCGGTTGTTTCTGTCATGTGAGTTTCGCGTGATCAGTTATTTATTTGCGACTAAGGTCGAAACAAAGGAGTTCACAAAGGGTTTAAATCGGTCATCTACACCAGTTTGACATGACAGCATCCCTCTCACTGCTCAATGATTTACCTGCGCGATAAGTCTTTTCAAAATCTGATTGTGCACTCTGATAGTAACAAATACACGAGACAGACATTCCTCCTTTGGCGACATTAAATGCACGTTTTAATAGAACATTTGTTTGTGTACAAAGTATGATAATTGTATATTATGATACAATAAATGTACATGTATATGCATGTGATGTACAGTTTATTGGTATCTGGTAATCTCGAAGCATTGTTCCTGGTCTGACACACACGAGCAGCCGTATCTCCAGGTACACGTTTGTAAAACCGCACAGTCACACGAGCTGAGGGGCAAAAACAAAAAACATTCTTAAATCAATTAGATCAGCCGGTAAATACCTCCAGGGCTACAAATGAAAACTAACGCAGATACAGTGGTGACCATGGTCGATTATCGCAGCGATGCATTGCTGTTATAACATTGCGCGGTGAAAACTCGTGGTTTAAGCGGTAAGATTGGTGGTTTGAGTGATTGGGATTGGGATTAGCGCTACAGTTCAGTAAGCTGTGAGGGAAATCGACGCATCAGGCAGGTCAAGCGGGCACACAGTGGAATTTCCGTACTAACCCTAATCCCCCGGTTAAATCACCCCTAACTCTGGCTTCAGCTAAGGCTGCATAGAATAAATGATTAGGTTCTCAACCTTTTTCTTTGCTTGAGAGGGGGGTGCGGGCGGCAGGTTTGGTGTTTTTTTCACCAGGGTCAGTGGGTTGGTTTTTTATTCTTTATGAAGAGGAGGGTGCGGCAGGGTTTTTCAGCTTTTTTGAACCGAAATAGGGATATCGGCAGCTGAAAAGGAGGGTGCAGGGGGATGCGGGGGCCTGAGAAACTATTTGTCATTTTATGCAGTCTAATTATAACTGGTAATTAAGAAGTTAACAATGGTAATTAAGAGCAGTTTACAGGATCTCAAATTCCTGACAAAATTAGTTCACATTTGACCAAGCTCCATATATAGGTTACTGATACGGTCATCAGTCGAACTCAAACTCAACTTCACTTTGTCTTGGAAGGTTCGGGTTGGGCTTTACAATAGGCAGGGCTAAATGTATTGGTTAAATAAAACCAATTAATATAATGAAAGCCGGCAGGTTCCACTTGATCCACGCCCATCTTTGTTTGTTCAACCTAAATCTTATTCTGCAGGGACGAAATACACTCATAGTCATACGTAGATATCTTTAATGAGTTAGCACTGTCTATCTTTTCCGAGGCCGGAGAGTAAGAGGGGGGGGGGGGGATATTTTGTTTGTAATAAAGGCCGACCAAAATAAATTACACAAACACTAGCATAGATTTTCTCCTAGGCTATATCTCCTATTGTCAGCTAGTTTGAGAAGATAAAAACACTCTGAATTAGGTTCAACTAATTAATTAATATATGAATGGGAAAGCAGACGTTAAATTGCAAATATGATATCATCTATGTATCTGATTCTAGGAAATAGATGTCACTACATAATTAATCAGCAACTTATCTTTTTATGAATTTCGTCTACAGTTACTTCTAAATTAATCGGTAACGTGTCTTGCACTTAATGACGGAACAGAGAGCTATGTGTTGAGGGAAAAAGGGTGAGGCTTCAGACTCTAAATTCTATCCTTGCCAAATGTTAATTGTGCCCAGTGTCAGGACAGTATGATAGAACCCCCTCAACCCTCTTAATTTTAGTTTGTGAATTTAACGTTCGTAAACGCAATATGGTTGTTTTTTCCTGCCAATCCAGAACTGTTCAACAAATTAGGGCACTGGGTCTGGTATGAGAAGGTCCATGCTAAGCAGGGGAGCAGGGGAGTATGCTTTATTTTCCATAAAAATTGGCTAATTCAAACAAACGAACATTGTTTAATAACATTTGACGGAATCTAGTTAGCTTATGATATTTTGAATCTACAAATAACAGTGGGTCTTTTTTAAATCAAACTCCGGTAGCCTAAGATGAACCGTGCATCACTGTACAAGCAAATGTATGCATATAAATCTATACATCATATCATCACGTGATACCTACTTTCTTAATTTCTTGAAGAATGTCCGCGCCTCGTCTGAGTTGATTCTCGGGTCAGGTTTCGCCGGCCGAGCAGTGATCACTCTGCACGTGGCCAGGGTTGCGAGCAGCACCGTTAAACAGCACCACACCAAAACACACCAAATCATCCGTGAACACCGCATCTCTCGTCGTCGTCCGGGGCCTGTAATCGCGCGGTTCTCTGCAGCAGCCGCTGTAGCTGGCCACCTGCTGCTCTGACGTATTTAAAGCTTCCCCCGCCGGCCAGTGAGCGTGTGCGCTTTCGTGGTAATTCGCTCAAATCTCACCGGTTTAACGCACGGTGAGCCTGAAATACGCCGGTGCATGCATGGAATTAGCTGAGGTTTATAATTAGTTTAGGCCGCGGCCTCCGCTCATCCCTTCTTACCACGCTGAATGTCTGTTTACATATAAAGCCGGCTGCAATCTGACAATACCATGATTCAGATTGCAAATTGTTAAATGTTACGAGCGAGATGTTTGCAGTTTAAGTATGCTAGGGTGGGATGGTGGCTCAACTGTTCCAGCATCAAAGAGGAGAGGTTTCCATTCATACACAAGCGGTATCGGGTGTCATGGCAACAACTAGCAAAATCAGTCGTGGTTTTTCGTTTGCGCTTTGAAATTCCATTGAACGAGAAAGGAGAAAGCGAAAGGTGAATGCTTTTAATGCGTGACTCAGCAGATGCAATGTTTGCAATTCGCAGCTCAAGACATTTCCCAAAGCTATTTCCGTTGTTCGATTTTTGCCCACATTTTCATTCACAATCCTGGTTAATTTCACAGATCTTCACGACGACAATGGAACCAGCTTTTCTGTTTTACTAGATCGTGAGTTACATATAAGAGGACATAACGGAGTATAGATATATGCATATATAATTAATAACCCCTTTGAGACACGTTTGAATGCCTTCTAAACAGCGCAATGAGAGACCATGATAAACCAAAGTTGGCGGTTTATAGCCGTGATCAATCACTTTTTGATGCGATATGATCATATTATTACTGGGGCACGAAAAAGCGTGCCACGAAAATATCATCAGATCGGCTGCTTCATCCTTTACTAACGTAATAGGAGGATCGAATTTGATAATTGGACAATCCTGTTAAAATGTCCACCTAGTATGATTCCTCAGATTGGCTATCCAGAATATGATCATAATTGAATTATTGCTTGAATAAAACCCTAAATCCATCAGTATTCCTGATTCAATCAGTGAATCATGATATATTTAAATAAATCAATTAGATATCTCTTAATAATACAGAGAAAAGTCGAATCTATTATTTCAGTAATCACCATTTATAAAATTATTTAAGCAGCTAATTGTAATGGCCCATCATAATGTAGTAATATGTCTTAATTCCTTTAGTAGGTAATTGTAGCACTAAATCTGCCGCACATTTAATTGACAGTACCATGTGATATCTCATGAGTTGGAGATCGAATTGATTAATGTATGCAGAAATAGATACCGATGCGAACTATCTTGATTAATTTTACAAGCCCACAAGCTGAAAGGTCGGAAAGTCAATAGTGTGCGTCCTCGGCCCTGTCTGAGGACAAACTCAACCTTAAAAAGGTGTGTTTACCTTTAGAATAGCGTTTCTTGGTCCAAGGTAGACCGAAATGTGCCCATATTCCTTTCCAGGATAAGCACATAACACGCACGAATGGCATTAGAAAAAGAGGATAGGAATTCCCCTCTTTTATAAATATGAGGGAGGGGGGGGGGGGAACCATATTTTGCAGAATAATCTGTTAATGGATTAAATTTTGTAATTTTTTTGGAAGAGGACAAAAGGGATGTGTGCTTATTTTCAGGGAAATTTTGGGAATGAATTCCATTATTCATTCAAGAAGAAGGAGTGGGGTTTTAATAGGGAATGGGTGTGTCAGAGGATCAATTGGTGTGTGTTGTGGAAGGAGAGGTGGGGGAGGGTGAGCTCTCGGGGAGTGGGTGTGTCAGAGGATAAGTTGGTGTTTGTTGCGAAGGGGGGGGGGAGCTTTATGTGATTGGGTGTGTCAGAAGAAAAATAGTAAAGCATTGCGGATAACTTAGTTTGTGTTGTGGAGGGGGGAGAGCTCTCAGGGAATTGGGAAAAGGATAACATTGGTGTGTCAGCGGATAACTTGATATGTGTTGCGAAGGGGGGTGCTCTTGATGAAAGGGTGTGTTAGAGGATGACTCGGCATTTGTTGCGGAGGGGGGGCTCTTAGGAAATGGATGTGTCGGTGACATAATTTGCATGTTGTGGAAGGGGGAAACTTTCCAGGAATGGGTGTAGAGGGGGGTAGCTCTCAGGGAATGGATGTGTTATAACTTGGTGTGTGTTGTGGAAGGGGTCGGGAAAGCTCTCAGGGGATGGGTGTGTTGAAGACGGCGGATAAATTGATGTGTGTTGCGGAGGGGGGGCTCTTAGGAAATGGGTGTGTCAGAGGACAACATGGTGTTCTCGTGGAATGGGTGTGACAGAAGATTACTAGCAATACCCACAGCGCGGGTAACAACAGCTAGTCTATATATACTTTTGCTAAGCGAAAAGTCTGGGACCCGATTTCGGGAGTTCTGAGTCGGCAGAATCCGAATTTAAGCAGAATTGTACACAGTCGGCACATTAAAACTGTGGCAAACTTTTAGAAAGGTGAATTTATCATAAATTCGCGACTATACTCTTTTCAGAGATATATTTCGTTTCCCAGACTCATCCTGGAAACGATCAATGTCTCTGTTAAAAGAGAATGGGAACCGCGGGAAAATGGCAAAATGTAATTAGGGACAGGGTTACTGGCGACACAACACAGCCTTAATTAAAAAATACCATTAATACACGCGGAGCGGGTAACAACAGCTAGTAACACATTTGCTAATCATTCCTTTTAGGTTCCTCAACATCCCCCCTTCCCCACAAAGAAATATAAATGCACAAACCGGACAAAATAGTTCCCTTAAAGTTTTGATGCTATCTCTGGATGATAATTAATCTATTACAGCTCATCCTGTGATTGTACGATACGAAATTTACAAAAACAAATGCAGTTTCATTTTGGATTGTAAGAATTATGAGTCTTAATAAAAGAATACAAGTATGACATTTATTTGGTGAATAAGTAGAGCACTTTGTAATTTGGCAGTAGAACGAAGCACATATCAGAAATTAAATTACCATTACTACTATATCTCTCTATTTAACTACTTTTTTAAAACACTTTCAGTAGTATCCAGACTGGGAATGAAATCAAATTAAGGCTTAACTTTTCAGACCTAGGGTGGCGAATAACGGTCTATGTGGTGTGTGGTTTCTAAGGTGTAGTAAATTGGAAACTACGAAGACATGAAGTGAAAGTGGGTGCCATGGGCATCATAGGCTGACAAATTACTGATATACAAAAGAAAGTTCCCCCTATTGTGTTCATGTCTAGTATTTTACCTCATTGCACCACAATATGAGGTAAACGTAGTGGGAGAGGACATACCAGAAATAATGTCTTGAATAAAGGACTTCTATGCAAACTGTTAATAACCCCGCCTAAGGCCGCCCAGCTACCCTTGGTTTGATTGACCGGTCCCAGGAATAATGAGATCGACAAATTTCCCGGCCCAGATGAATGTGTGTACCAGGTATAATGAGCTGACAAATTACCGGGCCAGGGTTGTGCGTGTCCCAGGAATAATTAATTGACAAATTACCGGGCCCTGGGTGTGTGTGTCCCTGGTTTAATACTCCGACAAATTAACAGGCCCTGGGTGTGTGTGTCCCTGGTTTAATACTCTGACAAATTACCAGGCCCTGGGTGTGTGTCCCAGGTTTAATACTCCGACAAATTAACAGGCCCTGGGTGTGTGTCCCAGGTTTAATACTCCGACAAATTAACAGGCCCTGGGTGTGTGTGACCCAGGTTTAATACTCCGACAAATTAACAGGCCCTGGGTGTGTGTCCCAGGTTTAATACTCCGACAAATTAACAGGCCCTGGGTGTGTGTGACCCAGGTTTAATACTCCGACAAATTAACAGGCCCTGGGTGTGTGTCCCAGGTTTAATACTCCGACAAATTAACAGGC
>JAXGGS010334062.1:0-13465 GCA_035585475.1 Armandia brevis
CACAGTCGGTAGAAGTGGATACCAGCGAGAATGCTTTGGCGCGAATATTTGAGCGGCAGGCGTTGATTGAGGTGGCGGTTATTAATGACCGGCGGCAGTTGCTGGGCAGAATTACCTTTGATGATATGTTTGATGTGATACGCGAACTTGGTGAGCGTAGCCGGGTGACGCTTACGGGCGATAGTAGCGAGGCAGATGTATACGCAACTGTGCGTAAGAGTTTCGGTTCTCGGGCGTTGTGGTTGGGGATAAACCTTGCGACTGCTTTGGTGGCTTCTAGTGTTATTGGGTTGTTTGAAGAGGCTATAGATAAGGTTGTGGCTTTAGCGATTCTTATGCCGATAGTTGCGAGCATGGGTGGTATTGCTGGCACCCAAACCATGACAATTATGATTCGCGGTTTGAGCAATGGGCAGATTCAAAACAGCAGGCTTAGCTGGTTGTTGTTCAGAGAAATACAGCTTTCAATGCTCAATGGGTGTATCTGGGCTTTGGTGGTTGGGGTGATCGCTACTTTGTGGTTTAACGATAATCTGCTTGGCTTGGTGGTTGCTTTGGCGTTGATAGCAAATCTGTTACTCGCATCGCTCGTGGGGGTGTTGTTACCTACCGCGCTTCGGGCTTTGCATATTGATCCCGCTGTCGCAGGCGGCGTGATACTCACCACCTTTACCGATGTCTGCGGGTTTATTACTTTTCTAGGGCTGGCTACGCTGTTGTATGTGTAGGAAGTGCATGCAGCACTAACTGTGCCAGTACTGCATACACGTTACCCAAGTGTTATTGCGTATTAGTTATCTGCTCTGGTGTGAGTGCTGGAGCAAGTTGTTCTGGCGCTGCTTGCGGCTCAGGTTCTGGCTCTGGTATTTTTTCCAGATCTGCAAGCAGGTAACGCAAAGCCTTTCCATTGAATGAAGCTACCTGAAACCACTTACCGGCTACCCTTTCTTCTATGGCCTCAGCCTCGTCTTGCGCCTTGGCAAAGAGTGCGTCCGGGCTGTCGGTTGTATTGTCTTCAGGTATCTGGATGGCTGCTCTATTTGCAGTTGCTGCAAAGCTGGCCCAATAGTCTTCGCCTTCTTCAGCAACATTAACCGTTATAACCAAACCGTCTGAAGTGGCATAGGTTGCTTGGTTGCTTGTTGTTGCTGCATCTTCGCGGACGTTTATTAACTGCAACCCATCAAGCGCACCAACCAGTTGGTTTACATTAGCCTTCTCAATTTCGGCTTGCAAACCGACCACATCCCAAGAATCTCCACTACGCGACAGCGATGTGTCTGCCAACGAAACGCGGGCGATTCGTTGTTGCTCTATATCAAGCAGGTCACGCACTAGCCAATCTTGTGGTTTTGTCCGCACCGATAATGTACCAGAGGCAACCCATACCTGATTGCTATCATCAGAGAGGACGTACCATCCGCTGAGCTGCTTCACTTCTTTGCCAATAGATATAGCAAAGAGCGTTTGCCCGTCGGCATCAAACCCGCTTATACGACCACGCTTCTCTTCATCCAAAGCATAGTCAGCCAGTTTTTCTGCTTTGTTGCTACGTGCTTCTAGCAGTTTGCTTTCATCTAGGTTGTTGAGCAGGGTACGAAGCGCATTAATATTGATTGGATAGCCTGCACTTTCTTCCAGCCTCCAGGCATCATCATTGGATGACGTGAGGTTGAGCGTTTGTGCATCTTTTTCAATACGAACTCTAACCAGCTTGTCGCCAACTGCATACAGATCGAGCAAATCCTTCTGTGTGGTAGGTGGTTCGTACTGGCTACGCTGTTGCATCCCCAAATACGCTGCCAGACCAAGAACTGCTATTGCCAACAGGGAAAATACGGCCTTTTTGTTCATTTATCTATCCTATGATTTTTTAATACCTAACCGCGAAGGTAAAAACACGGCGAGTAACAACAGTAGCAAGGGTAACAAGGCAATGTTGAGTAGCTTGAGTTTGCTGCCAAGACTTTCTATGTCTCGGTTGAGTTGCAATTGCAAATCTCGCAAAGCCTTTCTTGTCTCTGCCCGTTTTTGCTGGAAGCGTTGTATTTCACTTCGCTGCGCTGCGCTGAGCAGCAATGTATTGCCACTTTGCTGTTGTGTATTTTGCTGTTGCAATTGCTGAATACGCTCTTCTGCAACACGCAATTGCTCTTCTAAGTCTTTTTGCTGTTGCTCAAATTTCAGGCTTGCCAAACGACGTAGTTCGCTCACTTTTTCGAACTTCCGTTCCCTGATACCGCGACTACGCAGGCTAATCAAATTTGAACTGCTCACCAAGTTGTCAACGGCATTAACCAGCAATACGCCGTTGTCTGCTGTACGCACTGACAAGCTCTGGCCAAGGATGTTTTGACTCTCAATCCAGAAGCGATCAACAAACATATCCAAATCGGCAATAACAATCAGGTTAGAGCTATCTGGTGTTTGCGAAATAAGATCTTCACTGCTGCTGGCATCACCAGAAAAAGCACTCTGAAACTTACCAACATAGCGAGCCGCTACATGTTTGACGCTACTTCCTGGTTTGTATCTTGACCGCCATAGATTTGGATCTGGCTGCTGGAAAACCAATGAACGCACACTAGACGCTGTCTCGCTGGTGCTTATCAATGGAAACATCTTCAAGCCACTGGTCTTATCGCCTTCTTCTAAACCAACAGAACCACCAGTTATGACACGAACCTGATTGAGCTCGCTGGTAATAACATCATCTTGGTTCAGGCTATTAACGCTGTACTGCAACCAACCGAGGTGATTAATTGTTTGCGGACCCTGCGGGGTGCGCATATTAATGCGCAGCGAATTTGCCGGATCGGCAATCACCTGACCTGCATCAAAGGTAACCCCCCAACCAGCGAATAACTGGCCTGGTTCTGATGCATCTGGTGCAACCTGATACTGGCGTGCTTCTTGTGGTATCAGCACGTTCTCAAACAATGGATCAACCAGCATGATTACCTTGCCGTTATTAATCAAAAATTGATCGATTGCCATTGCCATTTTTGGCTTTAGATCTTTTTTCGGATGAACAACAATCAGCATGTCTATGCCTGTTGGCAATTCATCGGCTTCAACATCAATGTCACGAATAGCAAACTGTTCTTTCAACTGGCTAAAGGCTTGCTGCTCACCATCAAACATCGCATAGTTAAGCAGACCAACCTGGGGCTTTTTCCGCTGTAGCAGTTCGTCTATGGCTTTGGTTAGATCGTATTCCAGAAAAGGTTCGCGTTCTGGTGTGAGAAACTCAATAACCTTGGTTTGATCAGCAACATTACTAACCACAATGCCGAAAAGTATTTTCTGATTGCCTAGCGGTGTCTGGCGTATGCCAAAGGCAACGGCCTGATCCTCTTCAGGAGAAAAGGCTTCGGGCTGCACAAACTGCAACCGAAGTTTGCCGCCAGATGCCTTCGCAAACTGACTAAGTAGGCCTTCAACACGAGAGGCATAGCTTTGCAATGGCGGAATGCTCTGAATACTTTCGGATACGTAGTAACGCAGAACCATCTGATCATCCAGATCTTCGAGTGTCTTGCGTGTACCTTCTGAAAGTGTATAGGTGCCATTTTCGGTTAAATCGAGCCGCACCGATTTAAACAGCAGGCCAGATGAAAGATTAAGCAATAAGAAGAGCACCAGGGCCACGACCACTGTGCCAATAACCCCGAGGGTTTTAATTCCTTTGATATTCATGATCAATTGCGGTTGGATTGGGTGAGTACCAGGGTGTTTATGTAGAGCCATAACAAAATGACGCTAACCATAAATACCAAGCTATCGAGTTCAAGAATGCCTCTGTTCATCTCGTCAAAATTCGCGAGGAAGCTAAACGAAGCGATCAGCGATACCAGCGTGGACGAGCCAAAACTCTGGAAGAAATTCAGCACCAGCGATGTACCGCTAAGGGTGAATAAAAAGCTGACTAACACCGCTACAATAAATGCAATAACCTGATTTTTGGTCATTGCCGAAATACTAGAACCAATGGCTAAATAGCCGCCAGCCATCAGCATGCTACCTATATAACTGGCCATAATCACCCCATTATCTGGGTCGCCAAGGTAGTTAACTGTGAACCAAATTGGCAAGGTTCCCAGCAGAGCCATCAGGCAAAACAGCCAGGCTGCAAGAAATTTACCCATCACAAGCTGCCACACAGGAATTGGCAGCGTGGCAAGAATTTCAAACGTGCCACTTTTGCGTTCCTCGGCCCATAAGCGCATGCTTATAGCTGGTACAAAAAACAGATACAGCCAGGGATGCCAGGAAAAAAACGCAACCAGATCTGCCTGCTCGCGCTCATAAAAACCAGCGAAATAGAAGGTGAAAGACCCAATGCTAAAGAGATAGATTGCAAGAAACACATAGGCTATTGGTGTTGCAAAATAACCAATAAGTTCTCGCCGAAATATTGCTTGTATTCCAGATAAATTCATTATGCAGTTCCAGTAGTAGACGATGGCTGTTGGATGCCAACAAGCGAACGGAACACTTCGTCAAATTGCCCTTGTCGGCAACTTAAACGCCGTATTTTCCAATTTGCCCGGTGACATAGCGAGCTTACCGCTTCGCTTAAATCGTCACCTTTTCGCGGTATAAGCAAAAAGCGTTGTGCATTGGCAACCGTACCGAGGTGCTGTACTTCGGCAAGCTGTTGAATGCCGCGCAGCTCGCGGGTGATTTGCTGTACATCGGTAACATCAACCAACTCCAGCTCAATGGTGTTATGCCCGGGAGCATTCTTCACCAAGTCAGCTGGCAGAGCATCGGCCAACATAGCGCCATTACTGATTATGACTACCCGTGTACACAGTGGCTCAACCTCTTCAAGAATGTGGGTTGAGATAATGATTGCCTTCTTGCTAGACAGCTCGCGAATCAAAGCACGAACTTCGCTTTTTTGTACTGGGTCTAGCCCATCGGTTGGCTCATCAAGAATCAGCACGTCTGGATCGTGAATCAACGCCTGTGCCAGACCAACTCTGCGTCTATACCCTTTTGAAAGAGTATCGAGTGACTGATTAATCACTTGCTCTAGGTGCAGTTTTTCCACAACCCATTGCTTACGCTCAATTATGCGTTTGGCATCCATGCTCCTTGCTCTGGCTACAAAAGTCAGAAACTGGGAGACAGACAAATCGCTATACAGTGGCGAGCCCTCAGGCAAATAGCCAATATGCCCCTTGGCAGCTATTGGGTCTTTCAGCATGTCCTTGCCAACAATTTCAACACTGCCCGATGTAGATGCAATGTACCCGGTAAGAATACGCATAGTTGTTGATTTCCCTGCCCCGTTTGGGCCAAGAAAGCCAAGCACTTCTCCACGTTTTACCTGTAACGAAATGCCGTCGACTACAAGGTGATCGCCAAATGATTTATATAGCCCCTGGGCCTGGAGCAGCACATCTGCTACCGCTGGCTGGGCTGTGTTTTCGCTCATCGAATAGTCCTCGTCTTCATTTGAATAAAAAAATGTAGGAATGATTTATAAAGCTTTATCCGCAGCTTGACAACTTGCTAATAAAGCAGCGCAACCCTGCTCTTTATCACCCCAGCTATCAACCTTCACCCATTTATCTGGCTCAAGATCTTTGTAATTTTCAAAGAAATGCTTGATCTGCTCTATCAGCAGCGGGGGTAGGTCTGTGTAATTGTGTATATCGTCGTACAGTCGGGTGAGCTTCTGATGGGGAACACACAGTAGTTTAGCGTCTTGACCGGCTTCATCACTCATATGCAAAATACCCACAATGCGTGAGCGTATCACTGCACCGGGCGTTACCGGATAAGGGGTGACAACCAGCGCATCCATAGGATCGCCATCTGGTGCCAGTGTGTCTGGAACAAAACCGTAATTTGCTGGATAAAACATAGGGGTAGGCATGAACCTATCTACCAACAAAGCCCCGCTATCCTTATCTACTTCGTACTTAATTGGCGCGTGATTTGTGGGTATCTCAATAATCACATTGATGTCTTCAGGTACAGATTTTCCTCTACCAATTTGTGAAACTTGCATGTTAACCTCTCAGGAATGACGAAATTTGTACTACAGATCGCACCATCACTGTAGCGGCGAGCCATAATGAGGCAAAAATTGCACGCAACAGTAACAATGCGTAAACAGCGTGGGATATTTTCTATATTTCATAGACTTGTAACACTTTTTTTGGCATGTTTTTACTATGATTGATAGACCCATGCTCTAATTTTGGGTTTTTCCATTCTCTAGACGACAGTCGCATAGTAATTTCTTATGGCACGAGCACACATTATTGGTATTTGCGGAACCTTCATGGGCAATCTGGCCCTGTTACTCCGCGCAAAAGGATGGCAGGTTACTGGCAGCGATAACAAAATCTATCCTCCAATGAGCGACATGCTCATAAACGCAGGCATTCGTATCGAAGATTTCGATCCTAACATTGCCAAGCAACCATGCGATCTATTCATTATTGGTAATGCAGTAAGCAGGGGAAACCCGCTGCTTGAAGCCGTGCTAGATGCCGGGCATACCTACGCCAGTGGCCCAGCAGTATTAGCGAGCGAAATTTTACAAGGCAGATGTGTGCTGGCCGTCGCCGGTACCCACGGTAAAACAACCACTGCCACCATGCTGGTACACATTCTAGAAAAAAACGCTCTGGCACCTGGGTATCTGGTTGGCGGGTCAATGCCCGGCAAAGCCCAAGCAAATGCTATAGGTAGCGACAGCTGCTTTGTTATAGAAGCAGACGAATACGACAGCGCCTTTTTTGACAAACGCGCCAAGTTTGTCCACTACCGCCCAACCCATGCACTGCTAAACAATCTTGAGTTTGATCACGCAGACATATACCCAGATTTAGCCGCCATTCAAACCCAGTTTCACCACTTAGTTCGCATTATTCCGCGTAACGGCTCGGTTCTTTATCCCACCCAGAGCGCAGCTATTGACGCTGTAATTGATAAAGGGTGTTGGTCACAACAGGTTCGTCTAGGTGAAGATCTGCGACTCACCGAAGATAATGGAACCCATTTCATAGCCACTCTGAAAAAAAATTACCTACTTAAGCTGTCCGTTGCCGGATTACACAACAGAAATAACGCCCTGGGTGCAATTGCGCTTGCCATGCAATACGGCGTTGCGCTGGAAGATGCCTGCGAAGCACTCGCCGATTTTTGCAACGCCAAACGCAGAATGGAACAGCTCGGCACAGTGCAAGGACGCACTTTATACGATGATTTTGCACACCACCCAACCGCCATTGCAGCAACCCTGCAAGCCATGCGTGAGGTAATCGGTAACACCAGGCTCGTTGTGGTGCTACACCCAGCCAGCAATACTATGCGCAGCGATGTACACCTGCAAAATCTATTGCCAGCACTAGAGCAGGCAGATGTAATACTGCTATATCAACCCAACGCCAATGCGTTCGATTTTACGCAAACACTGCAACAACACCCCGGCTGGATAGGTGGTTTTTCTGCACCCCAGGACTTGGCAAATAAACTGTTACAAACAAGTAATACCGGCGATTGCATTATTACGCTCAGCAATGGTGATATTGGCAGTCTGCATAAACTACTTCTAGCTAATTAAGCGAACCAGGCTCCCTGTAATAAAATTAATCCCCCTTGTAATGCTTGTAATAAAATTACAAAGACAATTTGACAAAACATAAATTACAGCTATCTTGCTTGCACGGTGCCCGGGAGGCATCCCAACAAACAAAACGCACATTTATTATTTCTGGAGGATCATGTAATGAAAAAACAACTATCCGCAGTCTTGGCTGGACTGCTCCTTTCTGCAGGGGCTTTTGCAGCAGACTCAGTAGAAGTACTCCACTGGTGGACATCCGGCGGTGAAGCAGCAGCTTTAACAGTACTGAAAAAAGATTTAGAGAAGCAAGGCGTTACCTGGAATGATGCCCCTGTAGCTGGCGGCGGCGGTGAATCTGCCATGACAGCACTCAGAGCACGTGTTACTTCTGGCAACCCACCTACTGCCGTACAAATGCTTGGTTTCGATATTCTCGATTGGGCAAAACTTGGTGTACTTGGTAACCTCAACTCGCTAGCGCAAAAAGAAGGCTGGAACAGAGTAGTACCCAAAGCACTACAAGCTTTCTCTAAGCACGACGGAAAATGGATTGCTGCACCTGTCAATGTTCACTCTACGAACTGGGTATGGGCCAACAAAAAAGTGCTTGAAGATTCAGGTATCAAACAGCTCCCCACAACATGGGACGAAATGGTACTGGCTATGGAAAAAGTAAGACAAGCCGGATACATTCCTTTAGCGCATGGCGGCCAACCTTGGCAAGACGCAACAGTGTTTGATGGCGTGGTACTTTCTACAGGCGGCATTAGCTTCTATCGCAAAGCCTTTGTTGAAAAAGACATTGCTGCACTTAGCTCACCAACTATGGTTGAGTCTTTCAAACGCATGGCTAAACTCAGAACCTACGTTGATAAAGACTTCTCAAACCGTGACTGGAACCTTGCATCTGCAATGGTTATTGAAGGCAAGGCTGCTTTCCAGGTTATGGGTGATTGGGCCAAAGGCGAATTCTTGAATGCTGGAAAAGTTCCTAATGAAGATTTCCTCTGCTTCCGTTTTCCTGGATCACAAGGCATGGTTTCGTTTAACTCTGACCAATTTGCCATGTTTAATGTAGGCAAGGGTTCAAAAAACGCGCAAATGAAACTTGCTCGTTCAATCATGAAGCCTTCTTTTCAAAGTGCTTTCAACGTGGTTAAAGGCTCTGTACCTGCACGTACCGATGTACCAAATTCAGACTTTGATGCCTGTGGCAAGCAAGGTATGAAAGATCTAGCTAATGCTAATAAAAATGGCACTTTAGTTGGTTCTATGGCGCACGGTCATGCTGTACCTGCATCTATCAAAAACGCTTTCTACGACGTGATCACACAACACTTCAATGGCGAAATAAGCAACGAAGAAGCTGCTGCTGCTATGGCTGACGCCGTTCAGTAGTAACGCAAATCTATACAGGGGGGCCGCCAAGCGGCTCCCCTACATTGCGAGTAGTTAAATGCAAAAACGCCACTGGATACCAAACCTTGTAATCAGCCCTAGCATGCTGCTCATTGTGGTTTGTGTGTATGGCTTCATAGTCTTTACTATTTTTATTTCCTTTACCAACTCCACACTGCTCCCTGTTTTTGAGCTTTCAGATAAAAACAACTACGCACGCTTATTCAAGCTAAAGAATTTTTATAGCTCGCTTAGTAATCTAGGCGTCTTTGCCAGCCTATACATTGTGATAAGTATGGGTTTAGGACTGTTACTGGCAATTTTGATCGATCAAAAGATCCGCGGAGAAAACCTATTCCGCTCTATTTTTCTCTACCCAATGGCATTGTCATTCATTGTGACAGGGACCGCATGGAAGTGGCTGCTAGACCCAAGTATCGGGCTAGAGCGCACTGTGCATTTACTCGGCTTTGAAGACTTTGTTTTCGACTGGATTAAAAACCGCGACAAGGCTATTTTCTGCGTGGTTATTGCTGCAGTTTGGCAAACCACCGGTTTTGTTATGGCGCTGTTTCTTGCAGGCCTACGCGGCATTGATACCGAAGTGATGAACGCCGCCAGAGTGGATGGCGCCAAAGGCTGGAAAGTCTACTGGCGAGTGGTTATCCCCCAGCTTGGGCCAAGCTTTGTTTCGTCATTTGTCATACTCGCGCACATGGCCATAAAAAGCTACGATCTGGTTATTGCACTTACCGGCGGTGGCCCCGGCAGAGCAACCTGGTTACCCTCAGTGTTTATGTACCAATACACCTTTACCAGAAACGAGATGGCTGTAGGCGCAGCAAGCGCGGTGATAATGCTTATTGGCATTGCCGTCGTTGTGGTCCCCTATATTCTTCACGAAATTCGCTCAGCTCGGAAATCCTGATGCATCGCAATAAAGGTCTAACTCTGCAACGTTTTTGGCTATACGCCGTTTTGCTATTGCTTAGCGTGATATTTCTGGCACCAATTTACGTGATGGTAGTCAACTCGTTAAAACCGCTGGCAGAAATCCGCGGCGGCAATCTGATCAGCCTACCGCAGCAATTTACTATCGAACCCTGGATTCAAGCCTGGTCAAAAGCCCAAATAGGGGTAGAAGCTACAGGCCTGTCTCCGTATTTTCTTAACTCATTTCTGATGGTAATACCCGCCGTCATGATCTCTACACTACTCGGCGCACTTAACGGCTACGTGCTTACCCAGTTCCGCATCAAAGGCGCTACTGTGATGTTTGGGCTGCTACTGTTTTCCGTATTCATTCCCTTTCAGATAGTACTTATCCCTATGGCAAAACTGCTGGGGGTTCTCGGTCTTGCTGGCGATATCAGCGGATTAGTGCTGGTGCACACTATTTATGGGGTGGGGTTTGGCACACTGTTTTACCGCAATTTTTATGCGGCTTTTCCCGACGAACTGGTGAAGTCTGCACGCATGGACGGCGCAGGGTTTTTTGTGCTTTTTTGGCGGCTGTTATTACCAGCAAGTATTCCTATTACCGTGGTCACAGTTATCTGGCAGTTCACCAATATCTGGAATGACTTTTTGTTTGGTGCATCGTTCAGCGACTATTCATCCTATCCGCTGACAGTTGCGCTCAACAACCTGGTTAGTAGTTCTACCGGGGTAAAAGAATATAACGTCCACTTTGCTGGCGCATTTATTGCCGCCATACCAACGCTATTTGTATACATCCTTTCCGGCAAATATTTTGTGCGCGGATTGATGGCAGGATCTGTTAAGGGATAACCATGGCTTCATTAGAAATTTCACAAATTTCAAAACAATTTGCTTCCACTCGTGTTCTGCACGACATTTCCATTTCCTTGCCTGACGGCGAGTTTTTGGTACTGGTAGGCCCTTCTGGCTGTGGCAAAAGTACGTTAATGAATATTGTTGCTGGACTAGAAGAACCCAGCAGTGGCGAAGTGCGCCTCGACGGTAACGACATTTCCCATTTGCCACCAGACGAACGCGATGTAGCGATGGTATTCCAAAGCTATGCGCTCTATCCCAACATGACTGTGGCACAAAATATTGTGTTCCCACTCGAAATGCGCAAGGTGCCAAAAGACGTACGTATTAAAACGGTACAAGATGTGGCCCAAACCCTACAGATTGACCATCTGCTAGACCGCAAGCCACGCCAACTTTCTGGCGGACAACGCCAGCGTGTTGCAATTGGTCGAGCGCTCGCTCGGCAACCATCGCTTTTTCTGTTTGACGAACCACTGTCAAACCTCGATGCAAAATTGCGTGTCGACATGCGTGCAGAGCTTAAGCGTCTGCATATGCTCACGAAGGTCACCACCATTTATGTGACCCACGATCAGATAGAAGCAATGACACTGGGCACCCGCATTGCGGTACTCAAAGACGGTTTAATTCAACAGCTTGATTCGCCACTGAACCTCTATCAAAACCCGCTCAACCTGTTTGTAGCGCGCTTTATTGGATCACCTGCAATCAACCTCTGCCCTGTCACAGTCGACAGCAAAGGCAAACCCAGTTTGCACGGAACCCCGCTTGGCTTTACTTCCGTAAAACTAAAAGATAGGAAACTTGTGCTGGGTATTCGCCCTGAAGATATAGAGGTCGGTTCAGGTTCACTCAAGGGTAGCGTTTCATTGGTTGAACCAACCGGTGCAGAAAGCTTTGTACACGTACATACAGACTTTGGCGATCTCACACTCCGGGTAGCTGGCGCCAGTGCTTTGGCACCGGGTGATAACCTGTCGTTTGCATTTCCCAAAGAAAAGCTGCACTTTTTTGATCAACACACTGAGCTTAGAGTCGATTTTTAGGCTGCTGTAATAACGCAAAGTCCGCTATTAACACCACATTTTTTTAGCATCTACTACTATACCTCTCCGTACGTATAGGTGTTTTACTGCACCATTCTGTAAACGTATTGCGCATGAATCAAAGCGTGGGGTAGTAGATAACCCCATAATCCGTGCTTCAACATTTAACGCAGAACTGCATGTCACAATTTTTCCTGTCTGTTCTCTTATTACTTACGATAATCCTCGTATACAACGTACACCTACTACGCAAACGGGTCGCTGGGCTAGAAAAAAACCTCACACATCTTCAGCGTCTATTACATATTCAACCTATTGACGCTACACCTCAGCCGGATACCCCAGCCAAACCCGAAACGCCACCGCCCAAGAAAACCATTGATGAACAGCGCACAGTTACGCTGCCAGCAATACAACCAACGCTACGACCAAATGCATTAACACGTTTTGCGGAAAGCGCAACACAATGGGTTATCGCCCATTGGTTACTGTTGGTATCTGCCTGCTCGCTCGCGCTGTCTGGCTTCTTTTTACTCGAATACGGTATAGATCAGGGATTGCTCTCCCCTGCATCGCGGGTATTTGTTGCTGCTCTACTCGGAATAGTTTTGGTTGCTGCTGGAGAGAAACTGCGCAAACGTCTATGGCAGCGAACAGATACTGTATCGCAATATCTGCCGTCTATATTTAGTGGTGCAGGACTGGTTGTTTTATTTTTAGCACTGGTTTCTGCCCGTGTGCAATACCAGCTCATCGGAATTGAAATAACCATTCTCGCCCTGGTTGGCGTTGCAGCCATAGCTATAGCGCTTGGCTGGTTATATTCACCAATGCTTTCAGCCCTTGGCATTATCGGAGCCAGCATTGCCCCCTTTGTTGTTGGTGGCGGTAACGCCGCGCCTCTATGGCTTTTTGCCTATTTGTTAATCATCGCACTGGTTGCGCTCGCCATTGATTCGGTACGCCAAAAATACTGGATATCACCACTGGGCAGTGGCTGTGCCGTCGTCGCTGGTGTGCTGCTGATCAACGCTGGCCCATATCACGACATTGCTTTTTCTGTAATGCTCGGTTTACTGGTGCTCGCCACAATTATGGTTGCAAAGCGAACACCAGGATTACACGAAACACGACCGTGTATTTCTTTGGTCTTATGCAAAGCCAAAATCAAAGTGTTACATCGTCACTACCCGTTGTTACTACTGCAAGCCTGGATCGGTATTGTTGGTTTTTCACTAAGCACACTGTTCATAGCGCTAGACGCTAAGTCTGGGCTGTTTACCCTCAGCGCCTATATCTCGCTATTTATTCTTGCGCTGCTGTGCATGCTCATGTTGCAGGCTAGGCGTGTATATCTTGATTTTGCTATTTGGCCAGCAGTAGCCTCGCTGCTGGTGTTTGTGCTACAGGGTGCGTTCTCTTTCAGTGCGTACCAAATGTTTATAGACGGCTTCTTAGCCAAAACACAGAGCTTGCACTTGCTGTTTTTGCTCATCCCGCTTTCCACAATGTCGCTGTTCTCGCTGCTCACCATATGGGGCAGCTGGCACGAGAAACCCAAACAGCAGATCTGGACTGCATTTGCAGCTGGTTATACCCTCACCGCACTCATTGCCGCAGAGCTTTTCTG